>KK121208.1:10593-21922 GCA_000611955.2 Stegodyphus mimosarum
ATCAGAATCTTATTTAATTATCTAAATTACTAATTAAGGTATTAATATTTTAGTTTGGTAATATTTATATTTTTGTTTGAAATATATATATATATAATGCTTCAATATTATATCCTTGTATTTAATTATGGCGTTTGTTCTTGGGTGGAAAGATTGGTGAGGAACGAAGTTTTGCAGTGTCATTGTTGTTCGGGTAAAGATGAATCACCTTAGAATGTTCTAGAAAGATTTTTCTTTGTTTTCGTTGTCGTGGGAAAAGGGTGTACGTGAGAAGATTTAAAGGGTTGCTGTTTTCCCGTTCTAGGTAGGATAATGGACATTTTCGAAGAAAAGGGACCGTTCTGACCGGAATCTTGGCTGGTCGCGCATGCGCAGTTGACTGTTTCGACAGTTTTGGTGAAAAATTGGAATTTTTGGTCTTGAAAGTGAGCGAAATCCTGGTTTTCTGGCAGCCCGTATTTTTGGGAGAGCTGAGGGAAGAATTTTGAATGTTCGTGACTTTTTACTGGAACTCCGAAGGAGGAGTAACGACTTGGAGATGAGACTACTAGTTAACGGGAGCCAGTATTTTTGATTGTTCGTGACTTTTGACTGAAACCCCAAGGCGGAAGGGAGAATTTTTGAGACGCTCGTCACCTGTCTACTGTTTCTTGAAGTGTATATTTTTGAGCGAGTAGAAGGGAGCTCAAAAGCTTGGAGTTATGGCTGAAAGTTTTTAGAATTTTCCTTGCTGGGTTTCTTACTTCGCGGTAGCCCCTGATTTGATTGCGGCGCTTGTCTCGTCCGTGGGCTCACCGAATGTCTGGTCTTCAGAATAAAGGAATCGTCCTCTTGAACTATCAAACCTGACCACCTGCTGCCAGTTCGAGGAGTGTTCGGAAGGTAATCCGGTGAGCCGTGAACCCTGGTTGTGTTCTACTGAGAATTCCAGCGGAGGGCCGAAGGAAGAGATGTGCCAGGGACCCGTATCCTGCTGAGACCAAGCCTCAGGGTGATGCTGTAATTTAAGATCAGTTTTTTTTTATTGCTCTCCCATTTTATATCCTTTTTGAGAAATCGCGCCCGTTATGGTTAGACTGTCAAGGACTCTGACAATCCGTTTCTTTCGTTGACCTCATCAATCTTCTCGCCAAGTGAGATAACATTTTGTAACTCTTGGCCAATACTTTGAGTGTAATGTATGTAAAATTTTGGTATTGATAAAGGAAAATGATAAGGGTTTAATTATGTAATTAAGAACAAAAGGTTATATTTTTTTTCCTTTCCTTTCCTCCCGGAAGATAAAAATAGAGATAAAGATAAAAATAAATGTGATCAGATTGATTTGCTCATTTTCCTTGTAATTGATATGTCAGAATTTTAAAGTAACGGAATAAATGATAATCCTTTAGAGATTAAGTGATTTCTTTCTTTTATTTGGTGTGTCCTTTATTTTAGTTAAGATATGTTAGATATATTGGAGACTATATTTGGTATATCATTGATTATGGTGTCATAAACTTGGAATGAATTCTTTTAATTGACAGGGACCCTGATAACCATTGCAAGCCATTTTCCAACGGCCGTTCCCGGGTGTAAAACAAACGCGTTTACTCAGAATACCACTATACGATCCACTCATTAAGGAATTACTAATCATATTGAACAGATTTTGGAAAACAATTTATTTTCAGCATAATTTGAATTGTTTAACTTGTCAAGGATACAAAAGGTACGGAACATTAGCCAGTGACCAAACAGAACAAAGGAAACAGAACAATATGTAAAGTTCTTTGAAAAGTGTCTTGTATTTTTCATGTATCCATATTAGAAAAAACACATACATGTATTCCGCTTTATACCTTTCTTTTCTCTTTGAAATTCTTAATTTAATTTACCTTTTATATTAATCAGATTAACGCGTAAACTGTGAATTTTAAGAATTACTCTATATTATTAGACTGCCGAATGTAAAATTTACTCTGAATTGCATGATTACGCCTCTTCTCCTTGAGTTCTGAATGATTTTTATATCTTAATATCGTTTTTAATAAAATGTTTTGCCAGTGATATATCAAATGAAATACTGGTCTCATTAAAGATTTTAAAGAAAGAATTACAGGGCAACTTTCTCAGATTGAAATCCTTATCAACTGAGTATTTCATTACGAATAAATTGCCTTGCTCTTACCTAAAAAAACTCTGACACAACGTTGCGTTAGTAAATCTATTACATTTATTACCGCATTTGAATTTCCTCTTTTTTTCTGAATAACTCAATAGCTACCGAATTAAAATAAAATTCCTCCATTTCATTTAAATGTAAATAATAGTTAAAATTTTATTTATGAGGCTTTCTTTTATGCCTCATTCTGTCGTGTGATCGCTGAGTCCATAAGAGTGCCGGCCGAAAACAGTGCGAGGTGAAAAAACTGTGCTACAAAAAAACTTTTATGTCGAAAAAAGAAAACGAAAAAATTCGCAGTTCTGAAACATTTCGATACAAATAACATGGTTGAAAATAATGTTGTGCGCAAGTTGCTGCAAGTTAAAAGGCATTGACATAAAATAGCGGGAAAAGAAATTGAAACTGAATACATTTTCTCGAATAAGATTTTTTTTCTTCTTTTCCTTCTTTCTTTCCGTTTCTTTTTTTTCTTTTTTTTTAACTGATAAGATTATGTATGATCTAAACGGAAAAATGATAGTGAAAGTTTTTTTTTTCCAAACGGCCGCTGGGGTTTTATTTCGTAGATTTACGGTTTCTTTTATAACTCGTAATTTTTTTTCTTTCAAAAAAACAAATTCTGTACAAGATGTAAATTATATTTATTTATATTTGCGGAATGTATCTCAGTCTCTGTTAATTCAGGGTGTTGATTAAAACAGTTATAATAAAGTCCTTTTCCGTAGCTTCATTTTTTAAAACGTTTAAGAACTCTAGTGTATTAGAACTGATATTTCTGACGAGGAAATTTAATCTGTGAGTCTATCCTTCTACAAAGTTATTGTTCCAGAGTATATTTCCATTGCAGTTTCACAGTTGCTTCATTACGACGTCATTTTCCAGCCATTGGACAACACAGTACCCATAAAATTCCTGTAATCTTGCATTATTTGCCGAAAGTTCTTGTAAACAAAAAAAATTTCTTCCTTTTGCCTATAGTCCTTAGCAAGTCACTATCTTTCTCCAGAGAGGCTAATTTAAATTGAAATCGTAAATTTGCACTGAAGGAGAAGCATAAGTATATCCGCAATTTCAAAATCCATAAAAATTTCTTTAGGATACTAATTAAAGATTTAACTTTTAATGAAGAACATAACGTCTAATAAATGTGTTTCGTTCATCTGGGAGTAAGCAAAACAGTACAGAAACAATGTCTGTCTTATTAGAGGTGCTCTCAATATCAAGATGCATATTGTAAAACTGACTAAGTAGTTTTAACAATTTTTCAACAATTCTATCGACAAAACAGTACATAACGGTTTCTCATTGTTTCCCCTCCCCTTTTATTCGAAGCCTTAAAATACGGCTATTTTTTATATCATTAAATAGCAAGAATTTTAAAATGTGACCCATTTTTATTATGTGTAATAATTCATTTTTAAATCTTCCATACAAATAGCATCTCGAAGATATTCTTCTATGCTTGGATTAGAATTGCCTAGAGCGGACTTGAAAATTGTTACTGTTTTACTAAGAATTTGTTGCATCAGGTTGACATGAACGAAATTTCTCTTCTAAAATGATTTCATCTTTGGACTTAAGAGGGCCTTTCAAGTGTTTACATCTTTCGCGTATGCAAATTTTAGGTGTATTTTGCGTAAATATTTTATTTATGCAAGTTTAGGTATTTAGGTGTCGTTTATACAAGTTTATGTGCAAGTTTAGGTGACTGTAGGTCATTCGAAGGAAAACATTGGGCAAACATTTTACCCTACGCACTTTATATTGTAGATTATGGGATTCTCTGACGGCAACGTGAGCCGAGCTGCAGGTAATGTCGCTTTTAATCCCTCCTTTAAATGTTCATTCTGAGATTTTACGATAATCTGATGAGCGCAGGACAAAATAATATCACAGCAAAAGGAAACAAGTGTCCGAGTATGCCGCGTGTGTTTAATTGATTCTGGAATGTTGGAAAAGTGCATTTCCAGAATTTTTGGAGAATAGAGCATCTAGTTGTCTAGTAGGCTTTGAAGAAGTCATGCTGTGGAATACCGTGACCATCTCTATAGTGATATTGGTAATGTAGACTACTACACTGGTGAAATAAATTGAGAGAATTTGCATATTTTATGGAATTGCATGAAAAGAACAGAACTGAAGCAAAAACCACTGCTGATAGATAAAAATTCAAATCTTCTACGGCAAATACTTATGCGCAGACGTGTGTAGGCGGAGTCAGTAGAAAAACAGGCTTTATAAGCGCGTGGAGGGTAATACGAATTGCGTTCGCTTGGCACACCTTGGCGAATTTCTTGGTGTTCTCTTGCAGTAATCGGTTAAATTCACATCGGAACAGTAACAATGAGTAACCACCAACGTTTATATGATGGAATGAGGTAGCCAATAGCGGGCAGGCTAGAGGCAGGCCAATCGCAAGTCCAGATATGCAGAGAGTTTTATTTAAATCCCAGCGTCGTGCGTAACCTATGGAAAAAGTTCCAGGGTACTGGATCCATCGAGAGAAAGCCTGGGCAAGGTCGTCCAAGAGCCACGACGGATAGAGAAGATCTCTATTTGTCCATTTTAGCGAGGCGTAACAAAGTGGCTACAACTCTCTCGGGACATGTACGCAGCCACAGGAACCCGTGTAACAAGGGTGATTGTTTCCAAAAGACTGAATGAGAGAACGTTGTTTGCTAGAAGACGGGCTGTTTGCGTCCCGCTCACGTCTACGGACAGGAAAGTCCGATTAGCATGGTAGAGGCAGCATAGCGATTGGAGTACGAAGTAATGGGTGACCGTTCTGTGCACCAACGAGTCCCGTTTTAGCCTAAACACCGATTCTCGGTGTGCTATCATATGGAGAGAGCCGGGGACCCGCTACCTGCCCTCCAATGTCCGCGAAATCAACAATTACGGCGGTGGCGGTGCAATGGTCAGGGTAGGCATCATGTTGGATGGCTGCAGACCTCTCTACATCTTTGACAGAGGCTCTGTGACTGGTGTGAGGTATAGCGATGTGGTCTTGGAGCCCAGCGTTTGCCTTTTCCAGGGTGCAGTGGGCCCCGAGTTCATCTGACAGGACGATAACGCGGGGCCACATTGAGCTCTGCTGGTCGACGAATTTCTCGAGCGTGGAGATATTCGCTGGATGGATTGGCCAGCTAGGCTTCCAGACCTCAACCCTATAGATCATGTCTGGGACGCTCTGAGGAGGGCAGTTGCAACTCGCAACCCCTCCGAGAACCATCCAGGAAGTGAAAACAGCGTTGCTGAAAGAGTGGGACCAGTTGGCCCAGGCCAGGATAAACTGCCTTATTTCAAGTATGACATCACACTGCAAGGCCTGTATGGCTGTAAGAGGGGACCATACCCCTATTACCCCCTTTCTTTTTTGTCTTCTGCAACCGCTGTTTCAGACCTTCAGACTCCCATGACTGTTACACGCGAACATATGTGTCTATTATAACTGTTAAATGCTTATTTTGTTTGTATTACATCAAGCTATGTTCACGCCAAATTTTATTAAAATCTCTTCAGTAGTTCTGGAGATCGTAGATGAAATATGCAAATTCTCTTAATTTATTTCACCAGTGTACTATAGTGGTATTAATAATAAGAGTGACTGAGAAGTGCAAAACACATACATCTGATGTACGAAAATTAAAAATTTTGCTCATTGTGCGTAAACACTGTTTTCACTTTAACGTCACTGATACCTCCGAAAGGGAGGAAAATACTGCAAGTGGTAAACAGGCTATTCGACCTGTATATTTGACATTTTTATATTTTTTTATTATTTACCGGTGAAGATTAAGGATATGGCTTCTGCAACCGAGAGCGTTAAACTTCTGTTTACGAAATTCATTTAAAATTTAATATCATGAACAATTAAAGAGTGGGCCTCTTTACTAAATTTATGGGGAAAATGGTTCACACATTCTATTTGTAATTTAAATACTTGATTACTTTATTACTAATTTCTATTTGATTTCAAACACAAAATCGTGTTGCCTAACGCAAATTACATGAATATCAGCCGAATTCAGTTTCTTTTATACCTTTAATTCTTCTAATAGTCAAGTTGAAATGTTAACGATGAGTTTCGTCTCCTTGACCTCGATATTAGCGTTCAGGTTGAGGTATCACTAGACCCAGGTTTAACGATCCGTCCAACATTGAGTATACATATCCTCGGTGGTTTAGGGCATTTTAAAATATTGGCGAACCAAATGCTCTGCAGAAATGTTTTGAGTGGGAATAGAGATGGAATATTTTCTATAATACATCTGATGGTGCCATACTTAAGAAAATTTTGACATAAACTATTTTTTTAGGAAGTATCATATCAGTCGCTTTCGTGGTGCACCTTGGGCAAATTTGTCGGTCATGAGGGGGCGGGAAAGGCCATCTAATAGCTGTGTACCATTCTAAAAGAAGTCAATAAATTCATTTAAAACATCAGTATAAATATTTTTAATTGTAACAATCTACATCATTCGTGATACTTTTAGTCAGAAGCCAAATGGAACGGAAAGCCGTTTGATAATCGACTCAAGAGTCGATAATCGGTTATTCAAAAAGGAATTATATAGGATAATCGTATATGTTTTCTCAATAAATCGCCCTCAACAGAAATTCGAGAATATAAACATAAAAACATATATTTGAACAATACAACGTCGAATTTTGGGAAAGAAATTTGATATTGTTGCGTTTTCACGGGTACGTAGATTTGAGAGTATCCGATGAAAACACGATGCAGAACAATAAAAAGCACAATTTATTTACAGGAATCACTATTTACAGCACAGTTCCAAAATCACCTTTAAAAGCGTCGAAAATCTACAATAAATACGCTGAAACAATCAGCAACACAGCTTCAGGCTGTAACTGTACAGGTAGCTTCACGGCAACACTAAACTTCTAATAAACACCGTGGAACAATCACCAATACACTGTCAAGCTATACTGTAAAGATAGCTTCACGGCAAAGCACTATCTCGATTGCTTTCCGTTCACAAAACTGTCGCGTAGCTTAGCAGCTATTCTCACAATAATCACAACGTTCACACTACTTCACAATCTGCTTGCAACTAACTGCTCTCAGAAACGCAAGGGTTTATATAGCTTTTCTTTAAGTTCCACACGTTTCGAGAAATATCTCGACAGGAAGTTATTCTAGAAGCTTCCCGATTGGACCATGGGATATCGCCAATTTGGTCGCCAAATGGGCGATAAAGTCGCCAATCTGGCAACCCTACCATACACTATTTTATGGCAACCCTAGTGCTATGCCGGAAAGCTTACATACAGGCGCAACCGCCGAATTTTTCGTAACAATATGATATTATTTCCTAATAATTACCGGTAAGTAAGTCTTGCTCTACCTACATTATTCAAGGAGTATTTGTGCTCTTGTTTCATTGGAATAATTGCACAAGGTGTTCGGAAATAATATTCAAGTTTTCGTTTTGCCAGGGGGTGAAATTCGAGAACGGATCACTGTAAAAAATTCAAAGAGATTTCCATCGAGGATTAGAAAGAAAGTAAAAAAGATATTTTAGCATTACTTACCAGCACATTGATTGTCTTTATTTCGGGAAAATCCTCTTTTGCAATCACATTTTTTATTCCCACTTTCGTCAAATGTGCAAGTCTCGTGCTCTCCACATTCACAAGCTAAAGGAAAACAGATAATAGTGAAATCGGCATAAAATTAGTAAAAATAAAATAACAATAAACTACACCTTGCGCAAGAAAATGTGACAATTGTCTATCTCCCGTTCCGCCGGGTCGATTGACGAAATTAACTTCCATTTTTTGCATCTCGAAAGTGCGACTTAGGGCATACATTTCATTTGTATATAGCATTAATATAACTTAGGTTTTCTGTCACAAAATTGGGCTTTTTCTGAATTAACATACCCATTGTTTTCCATATCTCAATTACACGATTCAATTTTTGCCATTGTGCGAAGTTTCGTAAAAATCGCACGAGTAGTTATTTTGAAAATCATCTCTCAAAATGTTTGCTCCTCAGTTTTAAGAGAATTCGCCACCTATTTATTAACATCTCTTTTTTTTAACTAATTTTACTTGATTCCTTTTTTGTCACAATAGGAAATTTAGGTTCAATCCAAATAAAAACCTCAGGTATTTTCTGATTTGTTTCTAAAGTTTATACTTTTAGTAACTTTTATAAAATTTTCGAAGCATTTTTGAATTATAAGATATAAAATTTTTATCATCTTAATGTAGATGCATTTCTAAGCATAACTGTAAAAACGCTGACTTTTAAAATAAAATTTCCAAAGATATACGTGAATATGTATTGGCGAGTTTTGAAATTTAGTATGTTTGTCATAAAGAATAATAACACGAAATGCGCTTTACGCACTTTCCTAAAATTTGTTAAAATTCTTTAAAATTATGAGCGATGCACATGATTTTGCGCTGGGGCTCAGTGAACAAAGCAAAAGGAAAAAAAGTTGCTATTTATTATTCTTAGTGCAAACGGAAAAAGGTGCCCCAAGATAAATTTTTAAATTTCTTGGTAAGTTTGTCCTGTATGTTAAAACGTTTAATAAATCTGCATTATATGAGACTTCACTTCACAATATTCGATTTTTTGTCAGAATACTTATGTTAGAAAAATACTATATACAAATTTAACATAGACCCCAAGTCGTGCTTTCAATATGTCAAGTTAGATTCCTTCAATCGGCTCAGTAGAATGTGAGATATAGGTCTGTCTCACTAGTTTTGTGCAAGGCGTACATAAAATAATAGGTAAATTTTATATCACTTGGCCAAAAATGATAGCATAAAGAAAAATACCAATTGTTGGGCAATGTAAATATAACGTTTCAATGATTTAAAAGTTAAGAATTGTTTAGAAGAAGAAGAAAATCACTCCGTATTTCAGGATTCGAAAACAGTAATCCATCCCACTTTGCACTCCGATTAAATCCCAGAGAATGCCGGATATTTCTGCTAGTGGCTTGTAAAAATGAAAGTGCAATTCATTTATTGAATTTCGTTGTTTAAGCGTTTTCATTTGAAACACAAACTTAGCGCTTGTAACACCTGCAAGTTAGCGGAGGTCCCGTTTTATTGAATCTTTAGTTTGTATAACCGTCAAATTGACGTGTTGATGAACAGTTTCGGCTACTTAATCAGGATAGTAGTTGATGCTTTTGGTTAAAGTATCTTTGGCTCCGAGTTTGAATAACAGAGTAAGCTTGGATATGTGAACAGAGCAGTGATAGCGAACGTTTTTAGAAGAATATGAAATTTAGTCTATTATGCTCTTAATACTAGTCTGGGTTACTAAATCAGTGGCTTCACTTAGAAAGGAGGGAGAATGTGATAGAAAGGTTGCCAAAAATTCGAGAACAGTGAAAATTTATTAACAGAAAAATTTAAGACTTTTCGCTAAGTATTAAAATTCTCTAAAAAGGTTTAAGCCCATTTTCTGCTTTACAACTTTTACTTTTGAAAGTGAAGAACGAAAATAAAGTTCGACGACAAAAAATTGATATCATTCGAGTGATACCATGAACTACCGCACCATCAGACGACACCGTACGCTGTCGCGCCCGTGTACTGTGTATTTGAATTTATAAGGAATAAGGAAATGCATATGCTATATATTATGAAATAATCTTTATTAATAAGTGTATTTTCAGACATGTGTATGTATTATAAAGTTGATTAAAATATATTTAATATGAAATATGTTGTATCTAATTTTCAGATACTTTTTTAATTAGGTTCAAATTCCTTATTCATAAGTTTAACGCATTTTGCAGTCAATTCATTTTCAAGTTTATTTCTGTTCGTAAATTTTAGGAAAGGCATTCAATAAAATTGTTTGGTAAAGTATCCCGTAATTTCAACATGATATTTTCACTTTTTAGTCTGAAATCATTATAATCTGCAGCACGTTTAGAAATCTTTCATTCGATTTCGAAAATCAAGTTTTCAAATTTATTTTTCCACATCATGCTGCTTTGAAGATCACATGTGTTTCTATTTAAATCGTTTACCCACATAAAGTCGGTTCAATCCATTTTTTTAATTTCTGTCTTATTCTGATATAAAATAAAATTTAATGCATCTTCCAAATTTAAAACTGATTAAATACCACCTTAAAAAACCTTGTTTTATTTCCTATGTGGAGATTAAATAATTTTTAATTACGTTTCTTGAATGTCAGGTGCATTTTACGAAAGTGTGTTTTGAAAATATGTTTATAATTGAGAGAAATATTTCGTAATTGTTAAAGATCTTTAGTGAACATGTCAAGTTTCAGCATTACTGTTTTCAAACATCTTTAATGCAATTTGTCCATTTCTTTGAAGCTTTTCATTCTTAAAGATCGTAGTATAATAGGTAATCGTTTTGAGAAATAATAATGGGAAAATTCCTTTTGACATGAGAAGATTTAATAAACATGGTATTAATTTGAATTTATTTTATGTATGCTTTAGTTAAGTACATTTTTTTGCTCGATATTTTTACAGCTCGGTCCTGGAAAGACATTATTTACAACGCGATGTCTATAAAAATATACGATCACAAAGAAATGCTTACTGACTAGTTATTTAGGTTTAATATAGTAATATTTAAATTGTTACGGTCTCACCAAATGATATTGGGGAAATGAAAAACCCACAATATTACAGTGTGTTCAGAGAATCAAAATGCAAATGTAGACTAAACAGTTGCTAATGCAGAGAGGGTGAAATGCCACCGTAAGCGTGTGGGCATGCTTAAAGCTAATTCGACTGAGACATCGAATACTGGTAATGCAGTATCAGCCGTAAATTTCTTGCAACATAGAAAGTACAAGTTCCCAAGAAGAAAACACGAGAGCATGGAAATCATGAAACGTAATTTAAGAAAATCAGATTGGAAGAGGACAGGTGTAGCAAAAGCAACAAAATTCCGAGACGGCAACGTAAAGGATGACGTTCCAAAAGATCCAGCGAGCAGTTAAAGGACGGCTGGTGCAAGCTCAGAGTTAAGACAAGAGTTCAGGTGCCGACCACAAAGTTCAAAGACGTTCAGGTATGACTACCGCTACGGCAAAAACGTCCAGAGGGATAGGATTCTCCGCAAGGGAGCAGCTGAGTAAATTTCAAAACCCCTTTCTGTCTAACTTACGGACTAGAG
>KK121208.1:21939-32900 GCA_000611955.2 Stegodyphus mimosarum
AGATCCACAGACAACGAAGCCGTCCGCTGAGTCAAAGCCTCCCCAGGAACGAGGAAAGAGAAGGAAAGACCAAAAAGGCCGTAAAAGGGCGACTGCCACACCACTCAGAGTGGGAAGCAAAGCCTAGGAATCGGCTCTTCGCATACACCAGACAGGGCTGTATCCAGCTTGGGAACAATTAATCGTACAACGGATGGATTATCACCGAAAAAAAAAGTGATAAGAGAAATTTATTTTTTATTGCAGATTCAGTTTCTATTTTATATCGAAAATGCAAAAATCGCTATTTGTTCTGAGTTCTGTCTCGAGCGAAGTCCTTTTAGTTGTTGTAAAGTAGGATGTAGCTCTAAATTTAATTATGCGTTTATTCGCACTAATCTTAATTTAATCTAGAAATAGAAATCCTGATTTAGTCCAGATTTATGTGTGAGCAAATTTTGGCGAAATCGGAAAATAACTTTAAGCAACTTGTGTACACTCTGCACAAAAACATGAGACAGTTCTATGTGATTCGATCTACTGGGGCCAACTGATGAAATTCAATTTCCGTCTTTCATGTCCGAAAAGCGCGATTTGGGGTGTATATACATAATATTTTTCTGACATACGTATTTTGATACGAAATCGGTTTTCTCTGACAGGAAATAACGATTTGTTTTCTCTGTTTGGATTCTTCATCTCATATTATGCATTCTAAGGTTTTGCAAGAACCATACCAAGAATATAAAAATTCACCTTGGCGTTCTTCAAGAATAATTCACTTGATAGATTCTTAATTTACAGTAACTTATTTTTCTTTCCATTTCGTTGTGCACGGCGGAAAAAATATGCGACGTTTATTCGTTTAAATAATTTTAACAAAAAGCGCAAACCGCATTTGGCGATGTTACCCTCATTAAAAATATGGCAAATTTAAAGCACGCCTCTATATACATTCATGTATATCTTGGGAAATTTTAAATGAAAAGCTATAATATTTTGCAGCTATGCGTAGAAATACATCTACTTTAAGGTGATGGTAAAATGTTCATAGACTATATTTCAAAAACGTTTCCTACAAACTATAAAAATTATAAAAAGGTAGAAATTTAAAATGTAAATCAGAAAATATTTGCAAATTTAATTTAGACTGAACCACTGTTTCGAATTGTGAAAAAAGGAATCAAGTTATTTTAATGAAAAAAGGTATTTGCATAAATATATACCAAACTCAATAATACCGAGGAACTAAAATTTTGAGTCCTAACCTTTTAAAACTGCTCTTACGACTTTTAAAAAACTTGGCATTTTGGTGTAACTAGAACAGTACAATCGAAATTTGAAAAAAACAATCGCTGTTATATTAGGAAAAATCCGATTTTATGTCAAAGTGCGTTTGTTATAACAATTGGGTTATACGTAAATCAAATGTATATCCCAAGCTGCGCTATCGAGACATGAGAAACGCAAGCTAAATTTCTTGAATCGATTCAGTACAATAAGAGATACTGAATTGTGTCTATTTTTGTTCATAATAGAAATGTGATATAAAATGTTTACTGAATTTTATTTTCTTAATATTGTTACGGTTATTGTATTTAGTTTGCTAATTTTAGCATGTTTTATTTCTCCGTGCAATGCAGCGCGCGACAAGTTTTAAGCGAAAGGTACGCCGAAAAGGCAAAAATACAGAAGCACCCATATTTAACATTTAATGAATAGATATGTCGTAATTGCACTCTTTTGCTTTCCAGAAACCTCGAGAAAATAAAAACGACCAGAATGTTCTCGTGCATGTTTAAAAGGCTTTAAAAAGTTTGACAGAAACATCTCAGTTGAGTCGTTGTAGGTGAACTGTTGTTGTTTACTTCGCTAATGCAATGCTGAGATCGGATTAGCTTTCTCTGCGCTTTGAATTGCGTTCTATTTGACGTTTTAGTAGTTCAAAATGAACTGCTGCGTGATTTTGCGATATTGCACGAAAACCTGTGAGGAAAAATTTCAGCACTTTTTTTATATCTTGTGAGGAGAGTAAATGTTATTAACTTTTCATCAGACTTGAGCATTCAATCTATTACGAACCCGTACGCACGCAACAATATAATGTATTGCAAGTTAGTATCTTAAGCGTTCAAGTTATGTTAATCTGCAGCGCATTAAATTAAGAAAATCTTGCATAAATGTAAGAAGTAAAATCTGAAAGTGTAAATTAAATGTTTAAATGTAAGCTAACGAAGTAAGATAAAATTAACTTAAATGCGAAATCTAGCACTACGCATGAAGTTAATTCTTAGGCTCTACGGTCAACATAAAAGTTTAATCACATCTTTTGTTAGCAAACTAGGTACAGCTTCCAAATTAGTTGTCATTGAGGTCTTAGTGTAACTAGTATTCTAACACGTAGGGTGTCGGTTAGACGGTAGTATTGCAACATTCATACAAATGACACTTGCTCATAGATTTTAGTATATTTTACGTGCAGTGGAGACGAAAGTTAAAGTCTAGGATAAATTAAAATATATGAAAATTTCGGATAAAAGAAATGGACGGATATACCTATTTGTATATAAAATTACGAGAATTTTGTTAAACACTTTTGCTAAATTCTTTTCTACTTAGATGACTGGAAAAAGACCAGCTGCTTTTATGATATGAAGATTCGTATGTCCCTATCTCCAAAGCTAAAATTTACTATTTTTTAATCAAAATTAAGTAAATATTTAAGATCTTAACAAGGCCGTTAACGACGTTCGTTGCGGTTACTTAACTTCTGACAGAAAAACGTTTAGAGTTTATGCTAATTAACTAGTTATTTTCTATTTCGAATCTGTACTGTGGCTTTTTCTTTGAGATTTCCTGCCACAATGCAAACTAGTTCCGGGGTATTAAAGTGAGGGTTTGAGATTTTTCAGTCAGTGCGTGCTCTGCCTGCTGAAAGCCACGTTGCTAGTTGATTTTCTAAAACAAACGTTCCTGCTTACGGCGTTGCGTTATTCTTGCCCATAATTCTGTCACGTAGAAGTAGGCGTAAGAGGCAACTTTCGCGTTTAATATCTACGTAGCTTTTGGTTAATAAATTAGTATAGTTTGAATTTAAGATTCCACTTTTGAGATTACGGCATAAATGCTAAGTGATTTGTAAGCACCAGACGTGCCTTCGTTTCAGCTGTTTGGGTTTTAAATGAAAGGGTCTTTTTAAAACTTCTTAGGTACCTGTTTGTTTATAAACAAACACACAGTGATAAAATTCAATATACACAGCCACAAATTGTTCTTGACTTAGTGCATGTTACCAAAACTTGTGAGACCCTAAAAATGTTCAAATCACTAATGAACCAAGAGGAAGCAAATGCAAACAAAACATTTAATGATATTCTTTACAAAGAGGATTTGTAAATTTTTTCCACGAAAATAAAAACGTCCTGGGTTCTTTATAAATTTATGAAGCTTACGTGTTATACTCCTGGCAGCGCACTTCATTCACTCGATTTCCTGCTTGGACATCCCATTTGGTTCGAAATACGAATTCAGCACGCCTAAAAACAATTATCTTCAAGAGTACTGTTCTCATTAAATCTTTCGTTTGTACACCCATCAGTTGGATGTGTTAATGAATAATAGCTTGATCAGAACAGTAATTAACACTTCTGAGTGAATTATTGTTGATCCCGGGTTTGAATATCGGAGATATGTTCGCATATTTATAAGCGTACAGAGTCCAAGTGCCTTTTAAAAACGGAACTAAACTCGGCGTCGCACACAGCCCTTAGAGAGCCATGGCCGGCAGTGCCCTGATATCTGCTTTCTAGACCGTGAGCTCCGTGCTGCTTGTGCATCTTTACCTTGGCCAAGTGGTCAGCTGGTCGCAACATCGCCGGTGTTTAGTCTCCAAGTGAGCTTGAGACTAATTTTATCGATCCTCTCAAGGTATCAAAGGCTGAGTCAACCTTGCCTAGCACCAGGACTGGATCTCGGACCTGTGGTTCTACTACGCGATGCGGTAGCCACTTCGCCACCGGGTAACTAAGTGGCTTCTGCACCCTTAAAATACTGGTGACCGAAAGTTCTCTGTACAGTTTCTGTGACAGAAGCAAAGAAGGCATATTTCTTTAGACAAAAATTCCATCAGCGGTTCTCCGTTGAAAACCATGAATGAACATTTCCACCATCGGACTTGTCAGATTGGTTGCCTGAAACATGAGAACTTTCTCCATTATGAGACTGCTGTCTATCGTCTAAAGGCCAGTCCACTAGAATGCATTAAACCTGAAGTTTTCGTTTATTACAAAGTGCAACGTAAATATTTTCAATTTTAAACTTATACTTGAGTGTTGACACCTTTAGTCAAAAGCCAAATTTGTCGAAATTTCGTTTGATAACGTTTCGGTTATTTAGATGGGAATTACAAGTTTAAAGAAATTATAAAACAAAATATGGATTCAAAGTTAATATCTTTTCCCAGGGATTAAAGAAAAGTAACACAAAAACTAATGTTTATAAAAATGCCAAACGGTGGGAAAGATGTTTTAGGATTTGATTTTCTAAGAATTACTCCTGAGTAAAACATATGCTGCCAAAATTATTTACGTTGCAGTAGTGTACATGTCTCATTGGAAGACTTACACATGATATTTGCTTTGTATTTCTATTTGCCACGATGTGGAAACAGAGAGCTAAAAATTGTAAATATTCAAAAGAATTTTTTTATAGTGATAAGGAGAAGAGAAAGCATATTTGGCATTTCTTACCAGCGCATTTATTTTCTTTGTTCACTGAATGTCCTTCCTGACAGTTACACTTCTGCTTTCCATTTTCGTCAAATGAGCACGTTCCCTTTTCTCCACAGTCACATGCTAAGAAACGTATTTAGTTCCAATGGTATTTAAAAGAATATTAATAAGAAAATAATAATAATAAGTTATGTAAAATTAGAAGTAATTTTATTACGCAGCTAATGTAGAAGATATACAGTAGAATATAAGTGATATTAAACATATGAATATTATAAAAATGCATAAAATCTCAATAATTTATAAGGCAACAAAGGTTTAAGACAGAGTAACTACTTTATACAGTTACATTGAAAACTACAGTTTCCGTTAAACCTTTAGCTTGCAGAATCGTTAACTGGACGTTTTAATGAATAATCTGATGACGTAGTCGGAATAGTATCTGAAGCTTTTGAATGAAGTATCTTTGATATCTAAGTACGAACATTGGAGAAGACTCGCATATTTATAAGCTTCTGGAGTCTGAGTTGATTTTGGGCACTTAAAAGACTGGTATGCCGGAAGTGATTTCCACAACGTCTATGACAGAAGAAAATGTGATGAATTTGCTCAGACACAATTCATTCTTCCGTTCTCGTTTGAATTTGCGAATGAAAGTTTCCATTGCCGGAGATGTCAGATCGTATGGAATTTGAAAACTCTCTCCATAATCACACGAGATTCTGGCGTGGGATGGCCATTCTACTAGAAAGCATTAAACTGCAAGAAATCGTTTCTTTCAATTAGAAAGTGAAATATTTAAAATTTTAAACCCATACTTCCGACGTCATATATTCACTCAGAATCGAAATCTATCGAAAAATCGTTTGATAATATTTCGGTTATTCAAAAGTGAATTTGAATTTTAGAGAAATTATATAACCTTAAATGGATTCAAATTAATTCTCTCTTTCCATAGATTAAAGAAAGTAGCAGAAAAGAATATATTTATAAATCGAAATTCCAAATTATTGCAAGGAAATTTTAGGATACGTTTTTCTAAGTATTATTGCTCAGGAATTGACTTTTGAATAACCGAAACATTATGCTACCTAAATTTTTGATAGTGTGTTTGTGTATTTGATTGATTGGAACATTTACACACGATCTTTCCTACTACTATTTAAGTTTCTATTTTGTCAGGATGTGGAACTGACCAATAAAATTTGCAAATACTTCAAATGAATTTCCTAGGACCAGTGGCGGCTCGTAATAAGCACTGTGGAACTGCAGCACCCCCTGCTTCCACTTATTATTATTTTTAATATTTAATATAATAAGCCCTTTTTTCTTTAATTCTTTCTTTATACTTCTACAATATATAATTCTTAAACTTAAAGTCAGTAGTCATCTTCCAGTTTATGCAAGAGGTACGAAAGTTTTTGTATGGAACTGCGCTTCACAAGGCTGTTCTGCGCAAGCGCGCACAGAAAGCAGCGCTCGAGCCAGGGAGATAAATCAGCACTGTCGGTCTTGCAGTGCCAAAATTCTGGTAACGTGATTATTTCTTACTCCGCGCGTGTGGTATTTGGCTGTTCTGCGCATGCGCTCTTAGGAAACAGTGTACCAGGCTGAGAGGGAGAGAGCACTGTCGCTTTTTCAGTGCCGAATCTGGAGTATCGTTGGGAGCTGGTTCTTTTTTTTTACTCCACGTGTGCAGTGTTAAAAAATCATACACCATATTCTTGGTTAGATTATTCTTCAGCTATTCTATTTGATCCATTTTTTTCGGTTCTTTTATTTTACAGAAAACTTTAGCCATGTCCTTGCTTCCTCAAGTAATAAATTCTATGACTGTAAGTGAACTTCAAGACCTTTCGTTTTCATGCGCTTGTAATGCTTTCAATATAGGAAAATTTCCTCAGTTGTCATTCAGAGATCAAGGAGAAAATTATTGATCTCTTCGCGCAAATTAAAACTAGAAGAATGGATTTCATTTTTAAATGAATAGGTAAAGCTTCAACTGTAACAATTTAAGTTAAAGTAATTATGAAATGTCTAAATTTTCTTTTGTAAAATTTCATGGAAGTTTCAAAATAAATTTTTTGATACATGTTTGTTTTCCTTTACACAGGTTTAAAACAAAGGTTAAATTTTTTTGGAACAGCACCCCACTAATTTTAGCTACGAGCCGCCACTGCCTACGACGATAAGAAAAAGAACATTTTAACATTTCTTACCAGCGCATTTATTTTCTTTATTCACTGAATATCCTTCCTGACAGTCACACTTCTGATTTCCCTTTTCGTCAAATGAGCACGTTCCCTTTTCTCCACAATCACATGCTAAGAAAATATTTAGTTCAAATGGTATTTAAAAGAATATTAATAAGAAAATAATAATAATAAGTTATGTAAAATTAGAAGTAATTTTATTACGCAGCTAATATGCTAATGTAGAAGATATACAATTAGTGATATTAAACATACTATTATTACAAAAATGCATAAATTCTTAATAATTTGTAAGGCAACAAATGTTTAAGAGAGAGTACGTAACTACGTGCTAAAATGTACGGAAATTGTATAAATTTGTTGAAGCAATTTTCGAACATTTTTTGCGATCGTTAATGACAAGGCTTATCGTAGTCTGGTTTACCTTTTGCTCATAACAAAGATTTAATGCATCGCATCAAAGTAGCAGTAACGGATGTTTTGAGGAATGAAATTTCTCTGTATTTGCCAGCGTTCCCAAGCTATAAAGTAAAGAGTTCGATGTTGCAGATTTATCCAAACCTTTTTCATTTCTTTGGGTACCGTTAAATGTGAAGCGTATGTTCAACTTTCTTCTTCAGGCAAACGAATTCGGCCAGAAATTTCAATTTCCCAATCTTTCAAAATGTAATTTAATAATCCTCCATTAATTTGCTGTTTGGAAATGTATTTCGGAACCTGGATCAGAACCGGAGTTGAAAACTCAAAACGAATGGATTCCGAAAGCCTTAATTTTAAAACATGAAATGCTTTACCTATTGCAGGCCGTTTAGACTTTTAACTCGCAATAATGACCTGTATTTTCGCATTGAATGCTGGAAAGAAGCTAGTACTTACACGTACATAGTCACTTAAATTTCATTGCACTGTCTTTTCAAAAGTCCCTTTGATATTAAGTAAAATTTATTTCTTTGTTAAGAGTCTTGTGTTTTTAATATTTTCGTATTAACACAGTTGCATATCTCATGTTTGCTTTACTCTGCTTACGCCGGGGATGATTAAATTATTAATTTGCATTAATTTATAATTTTATGTTATGAAGATATATACCTAATGTGTAAGAATAAAGAATATACTCTGTATATTAAGAAAGCGCCATATTAATTTAAATCTAAATTGCACCGTTATGTCGAATTTTAGCCCCCAGGTTTGAAATGAGTTTTATTTTTTAGCATAATATTTAATCAAAATTGTTTTATATATATACACTTTTAAACAAAAAAAAAAAAAAAAACGACGTACCAATAAGGAATTATCCGAATGGGACGAAAATCGGTAGAAGTGATGAACATGTACAGAAAAACAAATAATTACAGGTTGAGAAAAATTGGATGATTTATTGAAGTGGTAGAGCTTCACAAAGTGAAAAAGTCAGTAACGCGTTTGTCCACCTCCGGCCCTTATGCAAGCAATTATTCGACTTGGCATCGATTTATAGAGGTTGCGGAGGGCCTCCTGAGGGATATCGTGCCAAAGTCTTTCCAAATGGGGCGTTAGGTCGTCAACATCAAGAGGTTGTTGCAAGGCCCCTGCCCATAATGCTCCAATCGTGCTCAATAGGAGAGAGATCTGGCAACCTTGGTGGCCAACGTAATGTTCGGCAGACACTAAGGAAAGTTGGAGAAACATGTGCAGTGTGGGGGCTGACATTATCTTTCTGAAATGTAAGCCCACTGTATCGTGACATAAGGGGCAACACAAGGGGCCATAGAACTTCGTCGACGTATATCTGTCTTGTAAGTTTGCGACAGATGACAACCAACGGGATCCTACTATGAAATAAAATGGCACCCCAGACCATCACTCCTGGTTGTCGACCTATCTGCCGGAAGACACTCAGGTTGGTGTCACACCGCCGTCCGGGGTGTCTATAGACTCGCCTATGCTGGTCATCGGGGTCAAATCAGTTCAAAGCGGGACACATGACTGAAGACTATTCTACTCCAGTCAATGATATTCCAGTGCGAATGAGCCGGAAAATACTGAAAACGGGCTTGACGTTGTACAGAGGTCAATGCTAGTCGGCGCAAGGGACGCTGTGACCTCAGCTCCTTTCTGTGAGCCGTCTATAAATGGTCCTTTTGGTCACTGAAGCACTAGTTGCACATACATTCGATGATAATGATGCATTTGGGGCTGTGAGTGCCGCTCTGCCGATTGCTCGGTCTTCACGTTCTGTCAGCGAAGTGCGTGCCACTGTTTTAATTTAGTTTAAATAAAAACGTTATTTAATCTTTTCTTCTGCAGTGTTTGTTCTTTGAGACATAACAACAATTCGTCACTTTGTCTTCGACTTAAAGTCAACGTTATCTGTTACCTAAAACAACATGTAGACTTTATACAGTTACATTGAAAACTACAGTTTCCGTTAAACATTTAGCTTGCAGAATCGTTAGCTGGACGTTTTAATGAATAATCTGATGACTTCTTCGGAATATTATCTGAAGCTTTTGAATGAAGTATCGTTGATATCTGAGTACGAACATTGGAGAAGACTCGCATATTTATAAGCTTCTGGAGTCTCAGTGGATTTTGGGCAATTAAAAGACTGGTGTGCCGGAAGTAATTTCCACAACGTTTATGACAGAAGAAAATGTGATGAATTTGCTCACACACAATTCATTCTCCCGTTCTCGTTTGAATTTGCGAATGAAGTTTTCCATTGCCGGAGATGTCAGATCGTATGCAACTTGAAAAGTTTCTCCATAAAGACACGTGATTCTGTCGTGTGATGGCAATTAAACTAGAATGCATTAAACTGCAAGAAGTCGTTTCTTTCAAACAGAAAATGAAATATTTAAAATTTTAAACTCATACTTCCGACGTCATACATTTACTCAGAAGCGAAATCTATCGAAAAATCGTTTGATAATATTTCGGTTATTCAAAAGTGAATTAGAATTTTAGAGAATTTATATAACCTTAAATGGATTCAAATTAATTCCCTCTTCCCATGGATTAAAGAAAGTAGCAGAAAAGCATATATTTATAAAACGAAATTCCAAATTGTTGCAAAGAAATTTTAGTTTTTGTTTTTCTGAGTATTATTGCTCAGGAATTCACTTTTGAATTACAGAAATATTATGCTACCTAAATTATTAATAGTGTGTTTGTGTACTTGCTTAATTGGAACATTTACACCCGAGGTTTCCTACTATTATTTAAGTTTCTATTTTGTCAGGATGTGGGAACTGACCAATAAAAATTGCAAATACTTCAAAAGAATTTCCTACAACTATAAGAAAAAGAACATTTTCAACATTTCTTACCAGCGCATTTATTTTCTTTATTCACTAAATGTCCTTCCTGACAGTCACACTTCTGATTTCCCTTTTCGTCAAATGAGCACGTTCCCTTTTCTCCACAATCACATGCTAAGAAAATATTTAGTTCAAATGGTATTTAAAAGAATATTAATAAGAAAATAATAATAATAAGTTATGTAAAATTAGAAGTAATTTTATTACGCAGCTAATGTAGAAGATATACAATAGAATATAAGTGATATTAAACATACTATTATTAATATGCTACCTAAATTATTAATAGTGTGTTTGTGTACTTGCTTAATTGGAACATTTACACCCGAGGTTTCCTACTATTATTTAAGTTTCTATTTTGTCAGGATGTGGGAACTGACCAATAAAAATTGCAAATACTTCAAAAGAATTTCCTACAACTATAAGAAAAAGAACATTTTCAACATTTCTTACCAGCGCATTTATTTTCTTTATTCACTAAATGTCCTTCCTGACAGTCACACTTCTGATTTCCCTTTTCGTCAAATGAGCACGTTCCCTTTTCTCCACAATCACATGCTAAGAAAATATTTAGTTCAAATGGTATTTAAAAGAATATTAATAAGAAAATAATAATAATAAGTTATGTAAAATTAGAAGTAATTTTATTACGCTGCTAATGTAGAAGATATACAATTAGTGATATTAAACATACTATTATTACAAAAATGCATAAATTCTTAATAATTTGTAAGGCAACA
>KK121209.1:1598-88810 GCA_000611955.2 Stegodyphus mimosarum
GATACAAGAAGCCAAAAGTGCCCATGCTACGAAAGAGAGTTAAACAAATTGATCAACAGAACAAATTATGGACTGTGAAGTCCTACAGATAAATCTACAGCACTCCCGGAGTGCAACAGAAGCAATGAAGATTAATCTAGCGCAAAATGACAAAATTAAAATAGCATGTGTGCAAGAGCCATACATAGTGAAAAACAAGATGTATGGCCTCCCAATAGTCTACAGAAAATATTACCATGAGGAGAATGCTAAGGCAGCTATAATAATAACCGACAACAGAATTCCAGTCTGTCAGTTGCATAGCGACTCACTAGTAGTTGCTCTCAGACTGGAAATGGAAACTCCTCTACTGATAGTATCAGTTTATTGTCCACCCTCGCAAGAATTAGATGAAGTCCTCCTAACATTGCAAAGAATAGTAATACAAAGCAAGATAACCACAATAGTATGCGGCGACTTAAACGCCAAACATCCGATCTGGAGCCCGACTCCAGCGGACCCAAGGGGTACCAGAGTGTGCGAGCTTTTAGCCATAACAGGACTCTCAATAGTTAATGATGACCAAACAACGCCTACCTTTGCTGGAGCAAGAGGAAACTCCTGGGTAGACCTTACCATGCAAAAACAACAAGGTGAGGAACTACAAATAGTCAATTGGAAAATAGACGACACAGAAAACGGTAGTGACCACAATAGTATTTTCCATATTTGGATAGGGAACCTACCAAATAAGGAAAATAACAGGCTCCACATTGAAAAGACGGATTGGTTAGACTTCAAACAAGAAATCTGGAATAATTACAAACCAGATAACACCCAAGATAAGGCACAAATCGATAGCCATATAGAAAAAACAACGAAGATGCTACAGGACGCCCAAGAAAAAACCAGAAGAAACAACAGTGTAAATAAACCCCGAAGGAGATACACCCCCTGGTGGTCATCCGAGATAGGACAACTCAGGAAACTGGTTCGCGCACTTAGGAAAAGATTCCAAAAAGCCCAGACAGAAGACCGCCCTTATTATAGACAGAAATACAAGATCTATGCAGCACGCTATAAGAAGGCAATGTACAAAGCGAAAAGACATTACTGGAATGAGTACTGGGAAAGTGTTACCACAAACACGCTCTTCGGCACATTCTTCGAAATGATCAAAAACAAGAACATAGGCCTCCTTCGGATTAATAGCATCCAAAAAGAGGACGGTACAAAAACAACAACAATAAAGGAAGCCATCGAAGCTATTATAGATCACCACTTTCCACAAGACAACGACCAGGACGATAGCGAAGTCCACTCCCGGATAAGAAATGAATTCAGAATACCCCCGATACCCCGGATGATGTCCCGTTCTCGCGGGAAGAAATAAAAAGAATAATAGAAGAGCATGAAAAAGAACCCCCCGATACCCCGGATGATGTCCCGTTCTCGCGGGAAGAAATAAAAAGAATAATAGAAAGCATGAAAAAGAAGAAGGCTCCGGGCCTGGATAACCTCACACTTGGAGCAGTCGAAGAGTTAAGAGTAGCAAACGAAGACATATTCCAGAAACTCTTCAACAGCTGTCTGGAACAAGGATATTTCCCAGACACCTGGAAGAATGCAGAATTAGTCCTGTTTCCAAAAGAAGGGAAAGACAAAACAAAAGCGAGCGCCTACAGACCAATTTGTTTACTCTCTGCATGGGGCAAAGTTTTAGACAAACTCATTACCCAAAGGCTGACCTACCACCTTGAAAACAATAGGCTTCTGAACGATAAGCAGTTCGGCTTCCGAAAAGGGAAAAGCACTGTAGACGCGGTTGACCACCTGCAGAGGATAATCCAACAAAACAGACAAGAGAGTCTACACACCTGCGTCATCTCACTGGATGTCGCTTCGGCGTTCAACCAGCTGTGGTGGCCGGGACTTAAGAAGAGACTCAAAGAGCTAAGATGTCCAAAAAATATTTGCAACCTAATAGACAGCTACCTCACGGAAAGGAAAGTCACCTACAAAAGAGATGGAGTACGAATTACCAAGAAATACTACAAAGGTGCGCCACAAGGGTCGAACATCGGGCCAATACTGTGGAACATAATGGCAGACACCGCCCTTCAAATAGATTTTGCAGATACAGCAATAATACAGGCCTACGCCGACGACTTCATCATTATCATCAAAGGCGGCAATAGGTCACTAATAGAAAGACGCGCTACAGAAGCACTCAAAAGACTAACAAATTGGAGTCAGACGTACAAACTCAAGTTCAGCATAGAGAAGACCCAGATGATACTGTTCCCTAAGGGCACGAAGATAGAATCAAACCCACCGAGAATAAAGTGGAACAACATCCCACTCAGGCGTCAAGATACGCTCCAGTACCTAGGCTTCCTGTTAGACAAGAAGCTCACGTGGGTTCCACATTTAACAGAAGTCAGGAACAAGACTAGCAAAATAATCAATAGCCTAAATAGGACGATGAGCGACAGATGGGACCTCAAAGGAAGATTGCTAAAAGATCTTTACCTAAAAGCAGTAGAGAGAATGATACTTTACGGCTGTCCAGTCTGGATGACGAACACAGTCAGGGTTCAGACAAAACTAGCCCAGATCCAGAGGATAGCATTATTGAAGATCACTAAAGCATTCACGACAACTTCAACAGTCGCCCTGCAAGTATTAGCAGGAGTAATGCCATTAGATCTGAAAGCGAACAGAGAGAAACTAATCTACCGATTATCCCACTACAAAGAAGATGCTATCTTCGAAGGAGTCACCATCATTCCACACAACGCGATAGAAAACATCACTCAAGATTCCGATCACCACCCAGCGGAGCTCAGGAACATAACATGGGGCAAAGCTATGCCGAAGGGTACAGATCTAGAGATCTTCACGGACGGCTCGCGCATAGGCGGCCAAGTAGGTGCAGCCTTCGTCGCGTACCACCAAGGCCGAGAGATCCACAAAGAAGGAAAGAGACTCTCAAATGAGGCAACGGTATTCCAGGCAGAATCCTATGCCCTTAAAAGAGCAGCCCTCTGGGCAGGGAACCAGGAGATTAAGAACAAGATCAGCTTCTTTACAGACAGCATGAGCGTGTTGCAAGCGCTCAACAAAAGAGGAAAAGTAGCTAAACACGCTACCACACTAAAAGAAATACTCAAGACCCTTCAAGAACATCACTCAGTCCAGATCCATTGGGTGAGAGGACACATGGGGCTTCTCGGCAACGAAGAAGCAGACGTACAGGCAAAAGCGGCAGCACAAAAGGAAGATATCGACGTTAGTCTCCCTATCTCCACGGACGTAGCTAAAAGACTCATCACCAAGTTCCTTCTCAACACATGGCAAGACCGCTGGAACGAAGAAGAAAATGGAAGGCACACGTACAGGTTCTTCTCAAAAGTTAGCCTGAAAAGATTAAGATCAGATCACTATGTCATCCAAGCCTTGACAAACCATGGCAAATTCCCGGCCTACTTTCAAAGATTCCTGAATCGCAACGCAAGATGCGCCTGCGGCACCCCAGGACACCAAGCAGATGCCATTCACTACATCCTTGATTGTAGCCTTATGAAGGACCTAAGACAGAGACACTTCCCAGCAAACTACAGAGATCAGCCGTTGGTTTCCCTGACCACGGATTTCTACTCAAGAAAAGGAGTCCGCAACATCTTCAAGGACCTGAACTCAAGAGACGATATATTCCTGGAGGATTTGTAACAGGTACGAGTACCTGCCCACCAAATATTGACGATGTACATATGTAAATATTTTTGTAGTCCTAAAAGGACATATTTTACCTCAAAATCATTAATCTAGATGTAATAAGTGTATGTAACTGTAATATGTAGTATTTTAATGTTAATAATAAAGGACGTAAGTCCACACAAGCTAGATTACTAGCGCAACAATCAGGATGATTTTAAGCCCGGTAGTGCCTTCTTCTGGAATTGGCGGAACCGGTTAGTGCTCTAAACACTAGTTCCCTGTTTAATAGAAGGCTAATACGGCTTGATGTATCATCATCTTGACACCATTTGTTTGGTGTGCTTTTTATTTTCAAGCTAGATGTTATTCGACAACCAGTTGGAGTAAAAAGGAAGGCTTTCCCTTCCAAAAGTGGTTATGTTTCTTGTCTGTCTGAATAGTTTAGTATGATTTTCGCCTTCCTCTATGTCCCACGGAGCTCTTCATTTCGCTTGCGATTGTTCGAGGCATTTAACCACTTCTAATCTGTAAATTTTTCTCTATTAATCTTTAGTTAAAGAGCCGTTGGAAGAAAATATCTCGCAGCTGATGAAATAAAAGAACTTTTACAAGAAATATTAGATGACAATTCTGATCGGAAATTAGTTTTCATGAAGAATCGAATACAGAAATTTAACCAATTTCATGTAATGAAGATTGGATTAATACAATTACAAAAGTGAATCTGATTCATTAAATGGCAGTTTTATTATTTCTTCCAAAGAAACATGCCTGACCATCTCATCATCTGGCTCTGAGGAAGAACAACGCATTCTTTCATCATTTACATATTGAATAAATTCCAAAATTAAAATTCTATCAGAAGGAAACTGTGGAGATCAATAAAGGCATTGAATGGGAATTTAGTCGAGAAGACGAAAATAGTCCGCGGTTTAAAAAGAAAACTTGCAAATAAATAAATAACAAACGATGGTACAGTGTGGAAAAGGAAATTATTTCATCAAATTTACTTGGAAAACTTCCTTTTCAAAGTACTTTGTAAGAAGCAGACGAGCCAACTACCTTCGCTAAGAAAAAATTAATTATTGGGAACACAAGTAATGCATGAATGGTTTGTACCAATGAAAACATATTACGTCATATAGAGAAATGCAAGGAAGCCGAGGCACGTGAAACGCCTAAGAAATGAAAACTGAAAATGGTGACTCGATGGGCTAGACTCTTTTATTGCTCTGCTATATGCTCCTGGCGTTTTCGCTGAAAAAAGACTTTCTGATTTGACTTTATGGGCCTAATCTTGCAGAAAAAAATTCTTCAGTGAAACAATTAATAGGAAAAGATTTTTAGAAGTAATAAAGTTTGTGTGCTTTGACTCTAAGTCAACTAGATCGCAACGATTACAAACTGCATTTTACTCCATTTTATTCCATTTGCTTTTGCTTTAGAGGTATTAAACAAAAATATTGAACATAACTATTCCAGTAACTAAATGGAAACTGAAGCAGGATTAAAAATTACTTTCTAAAAAGTTCGCATTTTACTAGTTTAGTATGAGAACTTTCTAATGTTTACTTTTTTGAAGGAAAACAAGTCAAAAATCACCTCTTGAGAAACAACTAAGAACTATCGATAAAATTTCCAGCTGCAGATAATGAAATGTTCCCTTACTAAACAATTCGAAATCTTACAAAAAATTATATTTAGCAGCGTCATTTGCCAGTAACATGTTTAAAAAAGGTTAATATACAATCACAAAAAAGCAAGAGCATGCCATAACACTGTCGATTTTAGCGCTGTTAGCAAGTATTGGCAAAAACCCACACCACATTAGGCAGCTCTAGAATGAATAATGGCTAATAGGGAAAAAGTAATTCTTCAAACATAAAGACTTTTTTTCCCACTGACTGGTGCAAAATGAATCGATCGCTTGATTTTTTATACTATGGTGACTGAAGAAAAAAATCTTGTTAAAAAAATTCATTTAATAGAAAAATACACGTATCCGGCAACAGAACATCATGTAAGTATATGCACGAGGCGTATAACTTCAGTAAATAAGCGTGTGCACAAAATTTACTGTGTCATTTTGATTTACTTATGCATACATATTGGGTGTACAAATATGTTTTGAGGGATTTACATAAGATGGCGTTACTTGTGTTAAATCCTATAGGACAATCTTGTAACTATATTCGTATTAAAGCGTTAGCATTTCCGTCTAAAAATCAATCTGTTTCATTTCTCTGAAGTGTAAACAACAGAATTTCTTTGTGCTCAACTCATGTTATCCTTTGTACTAACAAAACAAAATTTGCTGGAGGCTCCTCTTTTTTGTTCTAATTTAAAGAAAAACACAGCTGATGGGCATCGATTGCTGCGTGAAGCATATGGGAAACAGATACATCTATAAAAACATGTGACCAGTAAATTTTGTAGAGGCTGAGTTGGAAGGGTTATTGGACCAAGATTCATGCCAAACTCAAGAGGACAAAACGTTGGGAGTGACTCAACAAGCGATTTCGAAACGTCCCAAGGTCATGGGTATGGTGCAAAAACAAGGAAATTGGGTTCTGTATGAACTCAAGACTTCGAACACCGTTTTTTCATTTGCGAGCAATTGTTCCAAAGGCAAAACCGGAATTGAATTTTGCTTCGAATCGTGACAGGGGACGAGGAATGGATCTACTACAACAAATCAAAGGTCAGAAAATCGTGGGATAAGCGCGTCCATGCATCAACTTCAACGGCCAAACCGAATATTGATGGCAAAGAAACTAATGCTGGGCATCTGGTGGAATCATCTCGGCATGATCTATTATGAGCTACTCCATCCTTACGAAACCATCACTGGGGAATGTTATAAACAACAGTTGATGCAACTAAGACGAGCATTGAAGCACAAAGAACCGAATATGCCAAAAGCCATGACAAAGTGATCTTTCAGCACGACAACGCTCGCCCCACATGTTGCAAAATCTCCAAGAAAATTTTGCAAGAGCTTCAATGGGATATTCTACCTCACCCGCCGTATTCACCAGACATTACTCCTTCCGACTTCCACTTCTTCAGGTCGATGACTCATGACTTGGCCGAGCAATCACTTCATATAAAGGAGCCAAAAATCGAGTCGGTTCTTGGATCGCCTCAAAAGAGGAGGAATTTTTTAAACGCGGAATCTGTATGCTACATGAAAGATGGGAAACGTCATAGCTAACAATAGATAATACTTTGAATAAAATATATTCTTTCAAGTTCTTTGAATAAAGCTTTAAAGTTACAATAAATAAAAGCTCAAAACTTATTTGTACACCCAATATATGTAGTCGTATATACTTCATAACAACATATAATCTTCCGTTTGGTTTGCTCAGGTTCGTTTTTCTGCTTTGTAGCATTGCTGGATAACTTAAATGCATAAACATCTAGCTTGAATCGTACTATTTAATGCATCTGTATGTAGTTTTTGCTTACCGTATCGAACTGAACATTCACGATGTTAAAAATGGCCTGTGTGTTATCGAATAATTTGAGTAATATGCTAGAAGATTAAAAAAAATTAAGATTTACAAGGCCAACAAAAGTGTCCCAAAATAAGCAGTTTATTATATTTAATCATTCGTTCTTTCTTTTATTTTCTGTAACATTAATTCTTAATAAAATTTTTTCTACTATTATCATGTCCTAACTAAAGCTCTTACAGATTTGTCCCAAAATCTATTTTAAGCAGCATTGCTAGTAAAAATTAAATTTTTCTTTTCTTTCCTTTTTTTTTTTGCATGGCTTTTCAATTCTAAAGTCATACAGTCATTTACAGGATATTTCAAATACAGTATATGAAACTGTACGGATGATTTTTGAGGGCCAGATTTTAAATTAGATCGGGGTTCTTGCTTGGAATATAAGAAGTTAATGTAAAACGACTATAAAAATCATCGAATGTATTAACAATACCACTGAAAAAAATTAATCTCTCGAAATGAGTTTTATGTGCAGTGTATAATAGTCGTTAAAGGATATTTGTTTAAAGGAAAGTAGTGAAATCTTTTGAATTTTTTAGTTTCACAAATCTCTGCGCAAAGGAGCTTTCTTTGCCAAACAATCATAATGATAAGAAAATCTGCAACAAGGACTGATGGAGATTTTAGCAGCTCTTCACGATAATTCCTCAGAAGTATATGCATAATTCTGTTTCGGATATAGAAACTTGTATGCTCATGACTTTTCTTTTTTCAGAGACGCATCGCAGTCTTACACGTTTTTGTTCAAATAATGTAAACTCAGTTTAATCTCCTATTTATGACACCAAAAAGAAATATTATTTCTATCGTAATACCAATACAAAGTCTAAACCAACATTTTGTTGTTGTGCAGTCCCCTCGGCAAGCCGGTTTTAATCTTCAAAAGAAAATAAAAATTTAGTTTCTACGTTTCTTCAAGTCGAATATAAAGGCTTACCAAAACGAAAAACCAAGGAAACGGCATGTTTGATTATCGAAAGGGGACTGATATACCAGCAAAGAATCTGCACAGGCATGAGAGTGCATAAAAAGTATACAATACAGTTTACTCATTTTAAAATGCTATATAAAACAGATCCAATGTAGGATGTGTTCAGCAGCAAATGCAAATTAAGCTAAAGGAAAATACTAATGCTCTTTTCTAATAGATAACTTCTCCACCTCCAAAAACAACAGTTATAATTTAAATTTAGAATTTAACTTCTTGCTTCCAAAAGCTACATTTTATGAAACAAAATTAAATTTATACATGAACTGAAATTGAAGTTTCTGCTATTTGTTTCCACCAAGGAAAATTTTTTTTAAATCGTGTAAATTTAATATTTTCTTTGAGATCACTGTTAAAATTATCTGTTGATAACAACTGTTTACTTACGTAATAGAAATGTATGCTATAGTATTGGAAAATTTGCATTGTTTGTCGCATTTGCATAGTGCTGATAAGGAAAAGAAGTTACTGTATTTAATCTTTATTAGTAAGTCAGACTAGTGTGGCTCTGATTGTAGTCGTGTTTTATGTCTCCCAATCGTGATAAGGGGTTTTAAGGCATGGAATGCTAACATGGATGTAGCTCTGGAAGCTACGAACGGTAGCAGGAATCTATTAGATTTTGGGATTCCGATACCGGTCAGAATCTATTTTGTAGAAGCGCGTCGAATCGTAGTCAAATGCTTGCCGACGAACATAATATAATGCAAAGTGGACATGACAGAGTAGAGATATTATGGTTCAATTATCATCTGTTAATCTTATATAGGTTTTCATTGTTATAAGTTGGCATAAATATGTTCATCTGTCATATTACGTCTCGAGGAAGAATTCATTAAAACCTTAGGTTATTCACTTACATTCAATGTTCTTCACCAACGCAATTCTGCTATGTTCCTAACGCTCTCAAAAACACAGAAATTTAAATTTTTCATATTTTTAGTAAAATGTCTCAAATGTTCAAAATCACTGCAGTCTGTGAACTCAATTTATTTTATACATTTCTTAAATAGCGGAACTAGGGGGTTCTTAAACTATTCACAGATGAGAAATTAATCGTCCAGTTTTTAGTCCAAAGGGGCTTTGTCCCTGAAGAACTATTTTTTTAATATACAGTGTATGTAATATAAAACAGGCATTTGATAAGCCAGCCGTAAATGGTAATTTTAAATTCGTTAAAATAACCGAATCTTAAAACTAGAAATGGCATGTAGATTTCCTTTATATTTATTCTCTATTAAAAAGTAATAGTTGTTTTGGAGATTTCTTAGGTATCTCTATGACAGTATATTACATTTAGTTGAATTAAAAAAACTGTAGTAATTAAGAATACACCACGACATGTTTTCTTGTCCACTTTATCCTATTAAAAATGCTATAATACATGTTTTCGTGAAAGGGCACGACCGTAGGAAATCTTTTGAATCTTATATTTTAATATGTTCTTTCCTATACTCTTTGAATCGAAATGTACCTTAGTTTGTGTATTAAAGAGGAATTAAATTGCTGAGATACTTTGAATCACATTATAACGTAAGAAAATATCGTTGCTTTCTACGGGTTCGTGGATTTGAATAAATTGATGATAACACTTGATGAGGAATCAAAACATAGTTTATTCCCCAGTGTTATATAGAACAGTTCCGAAGACGCGTTTACTGTCGTCGAAAAACTACGATACTGTAAAGACAGCTTCATGGCAAAGCACTAAACTCCCGACTCAGTCGATCGCTGCAAAAGCTAATCTCCGAACTCAAGACACTACACTATTGAATTCAAAGTTCTATACACTATTCGTACAGGCAGGCTGTTCTCGCTCAGAATGCTCTCGTTCCGTCTATGGCATATCACCAAATATTGCCAAATGGTAGGTTTCGCGGCAACCCTGCCACTTTCTAGTAACCCTAATCCCGGTTTGTGGGAAAGCTGTCTCACGGCAGTTGGGAAGTTCGCAACGATGTGTAATGTACACAGGTGTTCAACATATTCGTAATAGAAGTAGAGAACACGAAAATATTTCTTTCTTTTTAACCTAGCTCAACATTTATGAATCCTTAGCTTCTGAAAAGTACAAACAGTGCGATAAACCGAATTACTTACTTAATTTCGCTTGAGAACACATTTTTCAAATCTCATGGACCGCATGTACTTTCTTGGGGATATATAATTCTGCATCTAAATATAATTAACGTCTACTTGTTTGCAAATATATGAGAGCTATTCGTCTAATGCGAGGAATGACTGTATGGATGGCTTTCCAAGGGAAACATTTTCGTATTTGCTTTACTGATTATAAAAAGCATCACGTACTCATACCGCCAGCCAGTTTAACTAAATTTAGATGCTTAGTGAGCTTTCCACTAAGCATCTGACGGGCAAATTAATGTTTGAAGCAGTGATTACGGTTGAAGTTACATCAGAGAGAGTATAACTTATCCAATTTCAAGCAAACCTGAAAATAACTTGGACATTCGTACTATAACAGTTTCACTATTATGTTTTCAATTTAATGACACTTTTAAGGTCTAATGATGGCCAAAACAAGGACTGCCTAGATCTCGCAATCCAGAAACTGTTTCATACTACGCGAAGTACCTGCGATAACTGCATTAAGACAAACCATACATCGCTACTGAATGAAGATGGCCTTGAAAATTACATGTTCAGCGTTTCTAACTCTTAAATTTGTATTGCAAGGCATAATGAACTTGCGGGTAGAAAATATTCTGCAGCAAAAAAAAAAAAAAAAAATAATAATAAATTAACCATTGTTTTTCGCTGATGAACCATGATAAAGGTTAACAGGAATATTCTCTCATTCTTTCTAGAAAGTATAAAAAAAACTAGCGTTACTTTTAAATGTTTTTGTAAGTGGTAGTTTTCAGGTTTGAGATTAAAGTAAATATCACTTTCCTTTTTCCCCACCAAAGATTCAAATTTTTAAGTTCAACATTTTGTGGTGTAGAATTTTAGGAAGATATGGTAATTAAAGATAAAATACATGACAGCTATTTGTGTTTGAAAAGATAAGCTATTACCGTCAAAAACTTTCTACAAATCTAGTGTACTTTCGCCGTTCAAGAATACTCTCAAGGAGAAAGTCCATTTTTTTAGGTACTGAAATCATTTCAACCTTCAATTGTTTTAACTATTCAAATTTTTTTCGGATATAGTTTTAGGCAGAACATCTATTGTATGTATGAATATGTCTGATTGAAATCAAATTAAGAAGTACTTCCTGTCAAAATTTCTGTCATTTCACGCAATTCGCTCTTTAATTTTTCTTATATAACGATTAAATTCTGATGCATTTGATTTGTCAAGACGAAATATTTTGATATTACAAACAGGTTACTAATAGGAAAAAAAGATAAAAATCCACTATTTTATTAGGTGTATAAAATAAAAAGAAGAGGATCAAAAGTATTGTTGACATGCGTAGGAAAAACACTCAACCATTTTATGATACATATTTATTTATTCGGTCACATAGCATGTAAATTTCTTGCGGTTTATCACAGGAACTTCAGTTTACTTTCGATGTTGGAAAAAGTTTGAAAGTTGTTTATTTATGGTTGATTGCATAGTGATGTTTTGCAAGTTTCGAGGTGACTGATGATTATAGGCAGATACCTATAAAGGGGCCTAAACAGCTGTTCCATTCCAGTGCCCTGAAAGAAAGAACAAGGATCTGTAATCTTGACGTTGCTTCAAATAAATTATAATTTTCATTACTTTGAAAATAAAAGAACTACATGAGGTTGTATGCATGTGAAGCACTATAAATCCATTTCAATCATTTTACATAAAATGTGCTATTATATTTTAAGAATCCTGTTTGTACTTTCCTTATATATTAAAAAGGGCCTATAGGGTGCTTGTTTTTGTCAAATAACACCGGAGGGGAGAAAATTGTTATCCCGTCGATCACGCAGTTCTTTTGGGGTACAGCAAGATTCCTAACGCTTTTAGAATTCTAATATCTGAATTCTTCACGTTTTATTACTATTTTCATCGAAAAATGGCGCTACGTTCATATTCAGTTTACTCCGCCCATTGCTTCGGATATATTTAAGGCTGTCGCTTATGCCATTTTGCAGATTGTTTTCTCTTGAAGAAAAGGAACCTGTGTCTAATTACCTTGAAATAAATAAGTTTAGTTCAAAAGATATGCCAAAATAAGGTTGCATTTTTGCCTAATTTTAAATATTCCCAAGGCACACGCGCCTAAGCGTTAATATTATTTCTAATTTCTATGTTAAATTACTATCTTATACCAGGGCTGAAGTTAAGTGCTACAATGGTATTTGGGCATCGCATTATAGCTAAAGTTTATACATTCGATTTAGAGCTATAGTTTAATATATTTTCAAGTTTCTCATTAATTTAAACAAAATACACGGCCTAAAATAATACCCGACAGAGAATGATGGCATTTTTAAAACTATGCTTCAGAAATCTGAACTAAATAATTTTTGAATAGGCAAAACTAATAATAATAATGATAATAACATACAAATAAATCAACCAGCATACAACCAACTTAATGAAAATTTTTCAAAAAATACTTGTATGAGCATGAGAAAATTTACTAATTGTGGGTTTACAAATTTTAAAAGTACAATATATGTATATATTAAATATAAAATGTATTTACCAAGGTGAGATTTAGATAAAAGTGACTTTATAAAATGAAATTTTAAATAGTGACTCTTCATTAATAATGAATAATTAATTGAAGTAATTACAGTTACTCAATTAGTTAAATTTAAGGGCAAACATATTTATACCTAAGACAGAAATATGTTATTTAAATTTCCCTACTTTACTACTTTTCTAAAGTGATGTTTGAGGTTTTTTAACCTTATAAATCCTAATGCACATTATAACATAATATAATTTTAATTGCATTAATTAAGTGAAATTTATTAAGGGGAATAGCTACATGATGCAAAAAAAAACTTTATATGCAGTGTGTTTCTCCATAAAATCTAATTCTCTGAAATCGAAGCATGAGACACTTTTTAATTATGATTCAACAAAATTCATAAATAAAATAAATGAGATACCTAAAATGATCTCCCCCCCCCTCGGGATATCATTTTCTTTTCTCGAAACGATACTTTTCTGGGCTATTCAGCTAAAAATTGTGTTCTGCTTTGAGGTAAATGATTCAATGAAGGCTGGCAATTCATCAAACTGATGAGGCGTCATACGAGAGTAATTAAAAAGAACTTTCGATGCCATTCAAATCTGTCACCTCAATTAAATTATTTGAGCTTCTTCCTGCAGTCGCCTCTCAATTACTGTTCAAACCTATCGCTCTTTTTTTCCTCCTCGTACATAAATCAAGGAATAAAACAAGTTTGATCTAGCAGAAACTGTATCCATTTCAATTAAAATGTATAATCGTAGAAATTCGAAATCACTAAAAATTCACATATTTCCCCAAGTTTCCAGTATAAACAGTTGCTTAGTATGCGTATATAATAACTTTGAATGCGAAAGTTTCCGCATTCCTGTGAAGTGGAATACGCAGAAAGTGTTTCCTTTGTTCGCGACAGCGGGCCAGTTGTGAACGCAGCATATTACTGAAGGCATATCATTAAAGCGGTCTGTTAGTGGTAGCATATTTAGTCTAAGTCATTCTTATGACATCACTGTAAACAAATTGCAGCACAGAATGCTTATAAATGCATTGGCTTAGGCAAGGTGATTATTTAGAGAAATCATAAAAAGAAACTGTGCTTCAAACACACCTTTTGCTCTGAACCTCAAAACGTTTCGCCCCTCATACTGTTTTTTCTGTTCCAAGAGTATAGAATAGTTTAGCCATGTATGAATACGCATATTTACTTTAAAAGGCCATACTAAATTGTTTATTTGAGGGCATATAAGACATCTCAAATTCCATCATATAAACTTACGTTTCACACAATTTTCACGTGCTTGAAAGTTTCATGAATATTTTGTAGATTTTGATAGGAAAATTCTATGTTACATTGAAGACCACGAAATGATTGACCAAAAGTATGCATAGGAAAATATGATTTATTTTTGCTGTTAATTGTTCTGAAGTTTCTTGCGCATTTTTATTCTTAGAATGTCACTGCTCGCGCAGTCTTAGTATATTTTCTGCATTAAATCATTTACGATAAGTCTATTATTTCAGTGTATTTCATTTATAACAGCTGACCATGAGGTGACCATGATTAAACTTAGACACGAAAATCCTTCTCGAAGATATCTAAGTAAAACAACATCATATTTTTCCTAGGAAACGCAAAAGTAAATATACTCGTCCAAAGCGAAATTGCAGCACCATGATGGAATTATGTAAATTACAGGATCGGTAGAGGTAAGACACATATGCAGATATTTAAAGAAACAAACAAATTAAACTGTTCATCTAGTATCTAATATGGCCACCATGGGCAGTTATACAGGCCTTTAAATGACGAGGCTTTCGAAGATTAATCCTTGCATAGCCGAATCCACTGCAGCTCTGAGTTCCTCTATGGTATGCGCCTACGGTGACCTGTGGGCCACACGTCCAATGGCAGCCCACGCATGCTCGTCTAGGAGCTAGATCGAGCGAGGCTTTCAACCAAGGAAGGATGTCAGTTCCATTGATATTGTTCAGTGTGGCATGCAACTTGAGGCCGAACATTATCCTGCTGGAAGAAAGTGTCGGGGTGCCCTGCTTAAGTGGCCCAACCGCAGTCATAACAATAGTTCTTAAAATGCTGAGAAATCCATGATTTTTCTGTATCTAAAGCAATGATAGATAAAATTGTCAATAAGAGAGAAAAAAAAGTTTAGCATGAAGAAGAAAACTCGTATTAAGTACTGGCCCGATACTAAAACTACCAGTGATGCGCATAAAGGTGTCGGCTATCCGAACATGATGCCACCCCAAATCATGAAGCCCTGCGTGAGACCGATGTGACGATCGACGCCTGCATAAACAAAATCTGTATTTGTCTGAAAATAATGCATGACGCCATTCGTTCCTCCATTGACGATAACGTCGACACCAAGCCAGATAGCAGCCTTATGTAGAATGGTTAAAGGCACCCCAGTAGCTGGACGCCGTGTACGCATCCCTGCCTCTTGAATCCCGTAACGGATGGTTTGGCAGGAGACACATACCCCTTCTGATAATTGTAGGTATGTTTCGATATGATTTGCGGTGACAAACAAGCCCCTTGGAAATCGCCGAATTTGCCTATTCAGAGCGATCTGACTTTTCCGAATTTGCCTATCAGTGCACCTGGATGATCCTCTCCTTCTCTGCCGTGTTTTCAGAAGGTCTTGCGTCCATCGTGCCTCACATTATTGAATTGTACGAAAGTCCCATCGGACACGACCGGTAATTGCGCGCGCATCGGCGAAACGAGCTCATGTAGTTATAGGATACATTCTCGTTCCTCAGACGATAACTGCTGGCATTCAGCTCGCTGATGTATCAGAGGTATTTTCTACCTTTCTTCAATAGTTCTGTACCAACAATCTGTCATTGATAGTATGTACAAAGCTAGCCAGCTGCTGGCTTTTATAGCCAAAACACTGGGTACCATGTGATCAGATGCGCATTCGAATTTAATCATTTGCATATGTCTCTAGCATCTACACATTTCTACTCGCATTCTTCCATGGTATTGTAATTTCACTTTTGACGAGAATATATGCATGGCTGGAAAACTTTAAGAAAGTAATGAAAGCATGTATTATGAATTTAAAATGTTATTCAAATTTGCTAGGCAAATTATATTGGGGGTTTGCTAGGCAAATTATATTATATATAGTCCATGATAAGTTAAGCAAAATTTATGGGTCAAAATATAAGTTAACATTTTCACGCATTTTAAACTTCTGTACTTTAATATAGCTGCACTTAAGAGGAGCTTTAGTAAAATTCATAAATTTAGATGATATCTTAATTTATCTTTAAGTTTTAAAAACTGATATTTAGAACATTTAATATATTAAAATATTCTCCACATATAATCAAAATGGGAAGCTGTGAGGTAGCAATGTTACATTTTCCATCAAATAAGTTTGCATATATGAAATAGGAAATACTTGAAAAATTCTTTTTTACTCCTTCACAATCATTTCTATATAATTGTGGATCAACACGAACACTTGGAGACATTTCTGGAGTTTATAAAATCGTGGGTGTTGTAGCATTAGAAGTTCTTTAATTTTTTGATTTATAAAATTCAAATTACCTGCTCTTACTTGCATCTGATACATACACTTGAGGTTTCGAGACATAATTTTTCTTCCAGATTCCGAACTAAAATTTAAAAAAAAAATATATATATATATATACTTACGCTTGGTATTTTAAATTTGATATTCAACGAATAAAAAATTTTTATTGCAAAATAATCATTTTATGAAGTATCCGAAATCTAGAAAAATGGCAAAATTAAGTTGCCAGACATTTTATTTAATTCTCAATTTAATTCTGAATCATAGTTCCAATGCATTTATATTACTGAATGGAATGGAAGAACATTGACATAGACGATGAGTCGGCAACATTTTTAAAAGGAAAGGCATATTGCAGAAATACGTGACATCGACGGGCACCATGATCGGCTACTATAATAATAAATATATAAGACTAATAGAAATAAAAATAAATGCATAATTATATCAAAATAGCTTCAATTTATATGCATTGTGGAAGTATAATAGTCTAACATTTTTTTTCTTCATAGGAGAATGATTGTGATAAAACGTTGCTGTAACGCGTTGTACATAAATGTTGCTAACCAAGCAAGAAGATAATTGTTGTTACTGTATAATTGAAAAATATTTTGACTCGCAACTATTAGTTGAAATGCAATTATTTTCTTGGTACCAACCATTGCAAAGCAGTGTTGCCTGTACCTTTCGTTATTTTGAAGAGAATTTGGTTCATCTGATTATGGCAAAGGATATCAGAGCTATCTCCCGAAGGGGTGGCTTCGTAGAGGGCTTTCTAAGGAAAGCTAGACCCATGTGACACATGGAAAAATCCACGGAACCTGAGCTAAACACAATTATGCAGCCAATCTGTTTCGCTGAACTTGAATCCAACACGAATTAATATGATGATCATAGGAAAGACTGAAAAATATAGAAAAATGTGCACCAACACTTGACACTGCATCTTGAAATCTAAACATATGCTGCTATACTGCTTTTAAAAATTTTGCGATTTTGCTGTTGAACTGCATGTGGCGTAAGTGCGAAGAAATAAATGCTTAAAAAGAAACCTAAAAAGGGAGGGAAAAAATGGGTTAGCTGGAGTTACGTGCAAGAGCAGACTGGCAGACTGCGAGCTCAACAACAGCGTGGGGGAAGGAAGAAAGAAACCTTTAAACAAACCGTTTTGGTGGACCGTTAAAATCTGAAATCGTTCATATTTTTTTAACATCGTATTTTCTATGAATATTTATTGCGTTATATGAATGCAAATATAAGGTTAATTTTTTTTATTTGACTAGAAATAGGTTTCTCATTTTCTTGAAAAACATGCGTATCTCGAATCATGTCATAAAAAGTGAATTTTGCAGGGAAAAGAAGGTGTTTTACATCTTGTCTTGAGATAAGATAAAGAATTACGTACAATGCATAAATCCATAAAATTAACAACATAAAGCACATTAAATAACTGCATTTACATATTGAAGAAAGAATGAATGAATGAAGAAAATTTCTTCGTTTAATGAAGAAAATCATGAAGTTTTATTTCATTTATTAAGGAAGTGCATTTCTAGTAGAATAATACCATGCACGTTTTAGCGACGCAGCAACAATATACGCACTGCAATGAATTACTTTTAAATCAAGTGAAATTATCAGTTAAGATCAGACAGTAATACATTATTTTTTTTAAATCAAGGAAAATTATGAGTTAAAACCAATCATAATTCTAAGCATTTAAGACTTAAAAACAAATGTGCGAATTAATAACAAGCTTAAATGAATTCAGTCTAAATAAATTACCACAGGAATTTTAATAATTGAAATGCTACCAGTATTAATAGAAAACGAGCCTGCATTCACTTTCAAACAGATCGAATTAGGAACTAAAGTTTAAAAGGATAGTGCAATACTTTAGAATTAAAACTTTAGAAATAAATGTAGCATTCCTTTTAATTACATTAATTAACTTACTTAAGTCGAAAATGCCCTTTATCTGTGATACTTGGCCTTTTACGTTCGGATCCATTTAGATTCCATATCCGCAATTATATTTTTTCTGTACGAAATTTTAATGAATAGTTTCGACTTCACTTCAGTTTGGAACGAAAATTTGATTTTTTGCTTGAAGGGAAATAAATGATGCTGGGTTTTAACTTAGATGCTTTTTTTATTGGTATTTATATTTGCTTCAAAATTCAGTAGTCTTCTGTTACTTCAGTTCTGTTAATTTTTTCTTCTTTGAGCTCATTCTTTACGTTATTAACGTAACTATTAACTTCTTTTTAAGATATTTATTTATACAGAGCATTTTAATGGTACTCATTGGGTTGATGTTACAAATTTTAAAATTAAAATGTTATATTTTAATCGAAAATATTGCTACAAAGGAGACAAATAAGTTTCAAAAGAGAATTTACTGGAAAAGAAAGGCATTTTATTTCTGGTATTAATAAGGATTTTCATGCCATAAATAAAAACAATAATGCCATGTATTTTTATACTTACCAAACTTTCGAGTATACATAATGCATATTCATTTAATAGAAATCTTCGCAGAAGGCAGCTGTCGGCACTCCCTAAAATATTTAAGTGTATGTAAAACTAAGAAATGAGAATATATTATTAGGATTTACAAATAGAAAATTTTAATTTTTGAAATAATCATTCACATAAATTCAGTTTTTTGCATATTTGCTAAATAGCATTAGACAGTAATAGACCAAAATGTTTAAGACACTGCTGCCAATTTATACAAATATTATTTCTTGTTCACTATCCTTGTTTTTATTCACTGTATATTGTTATACATTAGTTACTTTGTATGTAGGATTTGTTGATTACATACTATCCATAACTTGCTTCGTGCCATATTATATATATATATAATAAACATTTTTCAGTATTATATTTTTATATGAATATAATCATTTATAGGTGTATGTGGATTAAGAAATTTTACTGGAGGATTGCAGCAATATTTTGTCTTCTCCTTAAGTATTGCGAAATCACACCGAAAGCCATTATAAAATGCGTTCTGTATTCAGCTGTGTTGTGAGTTCAGAGCTTTATATTCCTAAACCAATTCATTGCTACCTTAATGAAGAAATTATCAGTTCTGTTTAAAATTTCTAGTCTAGTTATTGGCATGAAATATAATCCCGTACTTTTAGAATTTAACTGAATTTTATCTTGCTGTTTTAGGAATTATTCTACCTTTTTTAATACGACTGAAGTTAAGATTTACTTTTTCTTTCGCTTGTCTTATGAGTGGCATTTTGGAGCTGCAATAACATTATCGTATTTAGAAGAATGAGCTACTGATCCATGGATTTTAGAAAGAAGAAGAGTTTGAAAGCTGTGATGATTTATTTAGTTTACTTAACAGTTATTTTATTAGCGACTTCCTATCGCTCTTGCTTTCAACTCACACTTTGTTGCCAGAATGCAAATCGACTACCGCGCGGGTAATCAAATCAGGTAGAAAGAAGTTAGTATTTAAGAGAAGGTTTCGGAAAGTGAAATCAGAGCGTGTTCTGCCAACCTGAAGATCACGTTGTTATCTTGATTTTCTAGCAATCAATATCTTGATTTTCTATGACATTGAGCTATTATTACCATTAGGCTTATTTACGCAGACTATGAGTCAGAGCAAGAGCCAGCTCGCACGATAGTAACCTGTGAAGCCGTTAGCTAGACTTACCCTCATTTAATTTTAATTTATCCCTTAACCTTTCAGTTAAGCTAAAAGTGTTGGCTTTTTTAAGTACGAATTGGTGCCATCTGTGAACGTTTTTTGTGTTAATAAAGATTTCTTTACATCCTCCTCCTGACTTCGTCATCATTTACGACTTAGTGATTATTCACTTAACTAACGACTAACTCAGTTTATGATAGCAAAGCATACAAGACGTTATAAAGTAATTTTTTTCTGACATATTTATTTTTCTATTAGCAGTTTTAAAGATAATTTTACATAAATTAATATCGCACTTTTTTCGATGAACAAAATCTATTGATTTACTTTGCAGAAACCAAAGGATTTAGAGGTGGCTTGTCATAAGAAAATAGGCAATGACCTTGCACCGAAATTAATTTTGTAATAGGAATCACAATGCTCGAATTCAGAACACAAAGCATATTCTTAAAATTTCTAAGATTCCGATGCGAGCAAAAAAAAACTAAAGCACGAAAGAATGTATTGAACAACACCTTAAGAGTTCTGAACCAAACAAAGCTGAAGGAAAATGCAGTTAAACAGATTTTTTTTTTCTGTTTGTATGTATAAAGAATTTTAGTGAATTTTATGCGGAAATAAGACCGATTAGAAAAACGTAAGATTTCCATTCTGTTTTCTTAGATTATACTTTTTCGACTATCCAATCATATAATCGGAATTTTTTTTCACTTTTTCTGAAGTCTGTAGAGAAGATGTGCTTTTAATCTTGCATTTTTACTTAATACAAATAAATTCTGAATTAAATTTTAATTCATTTTTTTAACAGAAATTACAGCTGAAGTCAGAAATTCGAAAAATTTAAATAAATCTAATGCAAGCAAAATGACTTATTTAGAATTATTTATTGTATAAGTTGAAAAGTAATAGAGGAATGTACGTATAAACATGCTGCATATTAAGTTGCATTTAAAAACTTTTCACCTTTAAAATTTGCTAAATTAAGAATTCAATTTGCTAAATTAAGAATTATTAATTTGTTGTATTCACGTTTTGTTTACGGATCTTGCATCTTTCAATTTGTTTGTAAGGTTTATCATAATTTTATAACAGTTATTTTAAGTTTATGCACCTTTCCTATCTCTCCTAGCTTCAGCTTACAATGAAGCTTCAGCTATCAGCTAGCTATCAATCCTAGCTTCAGCTTACAATTTGAAGCTGTCGATGGCATCTATTTGTCAAAAAATTTAAAATGGAATCCAAGGTTTTCAAACTTTTTTTGAAAAGAGATAAGATATTATTTCTTATGTATTTAAAATTGTGAATTTTAAGATTCCAATAATATCAACAACAGGATATTATAAGTGTTATTATTATTATTATTATTATTATCTAATTTAATGATCTGTATTCTGCCAACTGTTTTGAAGTTATTTTCAAGATATTATGAGATTAATTAGTTTTAAGGCATGAGCTGCGTACTTTAGTTCTAGTTAATTTTAGTTATTATTCATTGCTAATTTAGCTATTATTTCCAGCATTAGCAGTGACATAAGCATCTTGTTTAATAAGTCTTAAAAAGGCGAATATAAAAAATGGCGAAGGGCGGTAAGAAAACATATATGGAGGGAAGCGTGGACACCCTCAGCTGATCGATGTTTACGTTTATAAGTAATGTTTTAGAAATTGAAAATAATCAAAAACAGTCTGAGTGAGATCACTGAGTAGTCAAATTTTTGTTCTGTCTGTGCGTTCGAGTTCAGATTAGCAATGAGCTGTTAAGAAAGTTTAATTCTGGGCTTGCACTTCACAAGTTAACGTCTATATTAACACATCAAAAAAAAGTTATTCCACGCAGATCATTGGGGATTGGAAATGAGGGCTGAACGTTGGCAAGGAATAGGTACATAAATCTGTGATTTTAATGAAAAGCATTATTCTGTTCGCTAAAAACGTGGGGGCATACTAATTTCATCTTAAAATAGAGCAAATTCGGGAGATATGAATATCCTACCTTGAAATGATGAAGCATTCCTCATGCGCTGTAAAAAGGTCAGTTCCATCTCCTTCTTCCTAAAGCGCCTCACACATTTACAAACATACTTTCCTGGATGTTATGGAGATCCAGATATATTGTTATGTGAAGAAGTAGCGAATATATAGCTGATATTGTAGACGGATGCCATGAGGGCTTGCATGGGCGCTGCTTCTAAAATAATCTGTAAAATTAATATATTCAAGAATTAATATGCTTTTCAAGCTATCATACTTTAATGAGAAAATGCTTTGTTATTTTAAAAAGAATCTACGTAAAATCTAGACTTATTTGTTAATTAACTAAAACTAAGAAGGAAAGTGGAGAAACAATTTCTATGGAAACTGAAAGAAGATATCAGATTAGAATCAAATATCTACCTATGAATTACAAAACTGAGTCTGGAAAAGTATTTTTTAGATTTTCAGTTATTTATTTCGTTCTGCATAATCCAGCTTGAATCAAATATTCATATATTTGTTTAAGTTGTTCAGTGACGGAATGGATAAATCCCATGTATGCTAGTAGTGCAAAGGAGTTCAGATACTGGAGCAAAACTTAATATTATGAGCGTTTTTTTTTTGGTTTTATCCAAGCGTAATGTGAATACAAACCAGTTTCCTTTGAAAGTCCTCTACGAAGGCAGCACTTCTCCAAGATAGATGAGATTCGTCTGTGCTTCTCTATTTGATTAAGCAAAACCAAAGCGATCAACTAACTGCATGCTGCATAAAGTGATTGCAAGTATCCTAAAATATAACTTGCGTTTTAAAGACTATTCGCTTTATTAATATATATATTTCAGATAAAAGAGGTTTGTTATGTAACATCCTAACATAAATTTGCAATTGGTTCTTCATTTAAATTTTGGTATTTTTAATTTTTCGGGGGTTCTAAAATTAGAAACTACTTATAACAAACCTCTTAGGACTGAGTCACAGATTAACCTACACCATAGGACTTTTACATAACACTCGTGGCATTTTGTGAATTGAAATTCAACCAGCTAATAATAATATCAGAGAATTTTTTATCAGCCAATCACAGCTACATCGAAATCGAAACTAATTCATTCCGAATTAATATTTTGTATCGAATACAACGCATTTTCTTGCTTTCTGCTTCTCGACCTATCTAGACTGGGGGTGCGCTGGTCTTTTCTTACCGCAACGATATCAAAAATGTAAATGTTCTGTAACAGGTATGATGAGTGGGCCAAATTAGTAGCTGCCGCAGAAGTTTATTAAAATAAGAATGAATATTTAAATCTGCCATGACTGCAAGTTTCAACTATTTTGTGTTTCATATATCACCAAAGAGATTCAAATTACTGCCTATGTACAATTTTGTGTCGCGTTCTTAAAAATGATACCAAAGTTCAGTACAGGCATATGTCACTACTTGAAAGAAGTCAAATGATATTTCAACTATTTTGGGTCAAGTGATACTTCAACTCGTTTTGGTTTTACAACCCTTCTCGATCCTGAACCAGCCGAATAATTTCATTCAGACAACCAACGAACTATATACAAGCCTTCTTAAGAAACATCAAATTAGCTAGATTATAGCACATATTGGGAACCCAGGTAGTGAGAGGGCGGATGTCCTTGCTAAAGAAGTGGCTTTAGATCCTAATACATGAATAGTGGAATACCGGGTTCGAGAAGAAAGGCCATTCGAATTGTGCTAAATAATTTGTACAAGAATTGGCATATGCTATGGCAGGTCTTTGTAAAAAAAGACTTTCTACATAATTTTAAAATTAAAAGAAATACTAAACCTACCTCAAACAAAAATGTTAATCAATTATAAACGGCCATGGAAGATTTCGCTATTATTTTGATAGATTTAGGCTTCAAGATAATGATAAATCCAAGTTATGCAATGTGATTGAAGATGCTTGTCATTTTGATGAAAGGTGTGCTGTTACTAGAAGTATTAGACAAGGACTTTAAAAATTAAATTATAGCAGTGTAGCAGAGACAAGGAATGTAGAGAAAACTATGACAAGATAGAGCGAAAATAGGCATAAGATGAGAGTTTGTTATGTGGGTGCGTGTTTGTGTCAGTGTTTTTAGTGTTTTTCTTTTAGTTTTAATCCTGTTTTTCTACCTACTATCCTTTATCAGTGCATGAAATATAAAAAATTTGATGTATACACTACATGACTTCCCTGTACGGAATATTCAATTATATGCATTTTTTTCTTGCATTGCATTTAAACTTATTGGACTGAATTAAATCTACTTCGTCGATAGCGCATAAACGACAATAGAATAAATGCACTCTTTAAAATTATCTGTATTTGCTTAGCATAGCGGACACTATGGCGCTAGGTTCACTTAACAGCGCTACATCTCCTTCATTTTACAACTCAGAATGCACAAATATTATGCATATCATTTGAAGAATTATGCAATCGTTGCCACATGTTCTATTCAAATACTATAACAAATCTAAAACGATGTATAAAGGAAATTAAACAAAAAAAAAAAAAAAAAGAAACAGATTTTTCACACACAATTCAGTATTTCTCATTCAATTAATTCAGTTCTCACTTCGCGACAAGCAGAAATTCATAAAAACTCAAAATACCCATATTGAAAATTACGTTTATTCTGGAATTTATTCGAGGAAATAAGTGTTTAAAATGGATTCTGAAGAGATTTTTTTGTGGCGTCTGTGCGTACGTATGTATTTCGCATAACTCAAAAACGAGTAGCCTCAGAACGTTGAAATTTTGCATATAGGACTCTATAACATGTAGATGTGCACCTCATCTACATGTTATAGATGAGGTTAGATGAGGTACTTAAACACTTATTTCCTCAAATAAATTCCAGAATGGGTTAAGCATGATTTAATTCACAGTAATAAAAGAAGGCATTATCTTTGTTGTTGCAAAGGTTAGTTTCTCTAGATTGGCAAGAAAGCCCCTATTCTGCTAAGTTTCAAATGTAAGCAAAGATGGCTGCTATGGTGATAACAATTTGACTTAGCTGCACTTAAACAACTTTTAAATTGTTGATAATTCTACAAATATTGCACACAGATTTACTAAAGGCATAAAACCTTAACCGGAAGATAAGAACAACATAATTCAATCATTTTTAAAGCAAAAATGACCAATTTACAAACATATAAGAATAAAGAAACTGAGATCACTGAGCCAAGTAACAGAATGGATATATATATGTAAATATTTATATTTTTTTTTTTGGTGCGGCAGATCGAAACCAAAATAGGAGGTGCACATCTACATGTTACAGAGTCCTATATGCAAAATTTCAACGTTCTGAGGCTACTCGTTTTTGAGTTATGCGAAATACATACGTACGTACGTACGCACAGACGCCACAAAAAATTTTTCTTCCGTATCCATTTTAAATCAGTTTTATAATTTTTTGTGGGAGAAAGAGTCCTTAATTCTGTCCTTCCGTTCAGATGCTCAAAAGCATCGCTAAATTGCATTTGATAGCTGTCAAAATGGATATTTACGTTCAAATATGTTACCCGAAATTTTTCTCGATCACAATACTTCCTTTTTACTTCGTACAAAGAAGGAAAAACGAGAGGTGTGTGCATTAGTATCTTCTTGTTGAATTTTATGGTTTCTATCTTGTTATTTATTTTATTGTATTTATTTTTTTTCGGTTTGTTGGCTGCTGTTTCTGTTGTGCTCTGGTGAAACCCATAAAAAAGGCCATACGACGCCAAAAGGTTCAGGCTGCGCCCCTCCGCATCACATCACTTCTAATGTTTTCCAGTGTCAGAAAAGTTGCTAGAGCAAATGCCTGAAACTCATGCTTTTTCATGAACGCCTTAAAACACCACAGCCATACATACCTTTTCGTGCTAGCCAGTTTGCAAAATCAAACTTTCCTTAAGAATCTTATCCCATCGAATGAGAAACTTGGATGTTAAGGAATCTATTCTCCACGTTCATACAGTTTTCTGAACAGCTGTATTTAATCCACTGTACGGGCGGCTGAACACGTGTACATGTTTTAAGTTCTGCTATTAAATGCGGCTGTGAGCTGTGTAGTGCGGCATCCCCTGGAATAAAATACTCGATGCAATAGCTTTTTTAAAATTTTGGAGAAGCATTCATAAACGCCTCTATAAGTAATACTAAAGCTACGAAAAATGAATCTTGGTGAGATTTCGTTTTACTTGAATTCCTCTTCAGCTTAAGAATATGTAATTAGTGGTTCCTGAAATATAATTTATTAATAATTTATTACATCTGGTTACCTATTGCACGAACATCCAGTGCTAGAAAGGCCGTGTATAATCAGTAGCTTCATGATTGCCAAGAATTATTACGCTGCAAATCACTAACGTGAATGCGATAGCAAATGGGAAAATGTTTTATTACCAGACAGTGAATTCGTTTTGTTTTATTTCGAAGCATTATGTTTCATTTACATTAAAAATATCGAGTCATGCATGGCTGAGGACATATGCGAACAACTGCTTTAAGAAGATAAACAGCCGTCGTTTCTAATGATTCCAACTGTCCGTTCGACTTCTCTCTGGCGCGATTAATTAATCTGACAACAATATGAAAATGTGAGCACGTTACAACGTGAAATGTTTTCTTAAAAACCTTTCGCTATGCAGCTCATTAACATTTCCTTTGAAGAAATTTGATTAATTCTTTTGAAAATGTAGACTTTTGAATATTTTAAATGCATATTCTTACAGCCTATTATCCTAAATCAGATCAATGTATTATTTCAACGCACCATGTTTTTATACCTATGACAATTTACATCAAGTTAACATGTCTTAAATGTACGAGACAAATACAGAAGTTTCTCAAATACTATTGTTCAAAATAAATGCTTAGACATATCATTCAAATTTTCCTTCGAAGCTCTAGAATTAAAATGAACCATTTCTGCATGCGAGAGGATGATGCAATTCATATAAAAAAGTCGATGTATCCTTGACGATTATTTTGTTTAACATACTTTCCGAATACTAATTATCTAAATACTGAGTAAAAGTTTTGCGTTTAAAAAGGTGCTTTTCATGTAAATATAGCCTTTTACCTCTAATTTTTATGGCAGTAAATGGAAAGCCGTGGAAGTTTAAATGCTCGCAAACTAATTTATCATTACTACCTCTTAAATAAATTATTTTGCCTAATTAGATACATTAATCTATTAAAAGCATTGAGAAAGGTGCGAAAAAGCTGAAGACATGAAGGTTTAAACAAATTTAAAAAAGTGTCAGCATTTTGTACGTAACTGAAAGTTTTACTAACACGACAAACTATGCGTTTATCGTCTGCCAAAATCGATTTCGCTAATGCTGCAGTTTGAGAAATGCTTGCTTTTTGTTGCTTCTCCTCTGGAACTTTTATCATATCTTGAGTTTCGTAAGCACTTTAAATAACTTTAAAATGAAACCAAGAACAAAATTGCATAAAAATACTTTTTTAGTTGGTTATTTAAATAACCTCTGATATTTAACACAATTTTCCAAATTACTGAAGACAGATATAATACAAAATATTATATTTGAAATATTAGGAATTTTTTACTTCCTTGTACGAAGTAAAAAGGAAGTGTTGTAATCGTGAAAAATATCGGGTATCACATTTCAACGAAAATATCCATTTTGACCGCTATCGAATGCAATTTAACGATGTTTTTGCATGATATCTGAACGTAAGGACAAAATAAAAGACACTTTTCCCCAAACAAAAATTATAAAACTGATTTAAAAGGAATTCTGAAGAGATTTTTCTCGTGACGTCTGTATGTACGTACGTACGTATGTATGTATGCATATCACATAACTCAAAAATGAGTAGCCTCAGAATGTTGTAATTTTGTACATAGGACTGCTATAACACGCTGATGTGCACTTCCTATTTTCGTTGCAATCGGTGGCATGAAAAGTATATAAATATATGTATATATATGCCCACTCTAATACTCGGCTGAGTGAGCTCAGGCTTTTTTATTCTTATATGTTGGTAAATTGTGCATTTTTTGCTTTAAAAATGATTGAATTATGTTGTTCTTATCTTCCGGTTAAGGTTTCAACAATTTAAAAGTTGTTTAAGTGCGGCTAAGCCTAATTATTTACCCATGGTAGCCATATTTGTTTACATTTTGAATTTAGGAGAATAGTGGATTTGTTGCCAATCTAGAGAAACTAAGCTTCGCAAGAACAAAGATAACGCCTTCTTTTATTATTGCGCATTAAATAATGCTTATTCCATTCTGGAATTTTTTCGAGGAAATAAGTGTGTAAGATTTACTTCGTAATTTTTAATACAGATATTTTGAGTTTTTATGTATTTTTGTCTTGTCACGAAGGGAGAACTGAATTAATTGAATGAGAAATACTGAACAGTCTGTGAAAAACTGTTTCTTTCTCTCTTTTTTTTCTTGTTTGTTTAATTTCTTTTATACATCATTTTAGATTTATTATAGTATTTGAATAGAACTTGTGGCAACGATTAGATAATTCTTCAGACGACGATATAATTTTTTTGTGCATTCCGAGTTATAAAATGAATGAGATGTAGCACTGTTAAGTGAACCTAGTGCCAGAGTGTCAAGAAAAAATGCGTATAATTTAATATTTCGTACAAGGAAGTCATGCGGTGTGCACATCAGATTTTTTTGAAATTAGCATCAAATATATAAGCACCAAATGTATCGTTAACAGGAGTCTATTCCGAGCTTTAATGTGACTCTATGGAAATCAGAACATAAATATTTCTACTTAAGAGAAAAAAATTCGAACTAATTATCTTACAGCTTAGTTATTTGGAATTTTGGTAAGAAATTAATTTATGTTGAATAATTTAGAACTAAAGCCCAAAATTTGGCAAAATTTACACTTAAATTGACTTCCATTTTACCGAAAACACTATATGAGTTTTGAATGTAAAAGGCATAGTATTACGCATTCTTGAAAGCACTGGATTAAATTAAACATGAAAGATATTGTATATGACATGCACGAGCTGCAGCTAGCAAAGAAGGCGAAAAATTAAATATATTGCAGTAGAAGCAATGTAACGCCTAAGACAGAAATTGTTGTTCGTGTTTTTCTAGCTGAAGAAAACCTTATTTCATGGAAAAAGAAATACTCCCAAGGCTAGAACTTTACGTCTTTCTGTAAAAAGATGTTGCGAATGATCCAAAAAAGATAAAATTCTGCGATAGCTTCAGCAGATGAGGAAAATGCAAGAAGCTTAATATGCATCACGGCGAAAATTATTATTTCTTTAACCGGAAGACAAAATTTGTGAAGGGATGGCTGATAAAAGACCAATGATTTCAATTGTTCTTTAGACTGATACTCGAGTACTTTGTTCTTGCAATGGTACCAGAGATGGGAATATAATCAAAATAATTGAAAGAACTGGAACACCGGATGGATTTCTACACTTTAGCAATAAGAACTGCTCCTAAGACAATCGAAAATACTGTTCAAACTAAATAATATCGAAGTTATTAAGTATACAGTATTATGCATTCAGGTCCTTTTGACGATATCAACGTTTCTAAATACTACAATCTGCCCAATATTTAAATGATATAAATAAAAGTGCAGCGTTTATGTATCAAGAATCTCAAATGAAAATTGATCTAATTGAATTTATTAATATACATTCCCTTCTTTGGTTACGAAAATTCTACTGCTACCTTTATTCGGGCATCTAAATGAAAAGAAAAACTTTGTATAGTTATCACCAATGGCAAAATAATATTAAATGTGTTTCAAGCATTTATATTCTTGACCCCAAAATGCCTGGTGTGTACAAGTAGCTATAAGTGAGTTGATTAATGCTACCGCTTATTTCGGGAGGTGGCCAAAAAGTCTGATAATCTGTGATTTTGACAGATTATTGTGAACTAAATACACGAAGAACTTACTCACAGAAAGAAGAATAGATCTAGTCTTTATACTCTTGATATTAAAATATGTGTCGGCAGTGCATTAAGAACTGGACAAAAAGTGCTCATTTACGGAGAACCTTTGTTGCTAGAATTGAGATATTTACTTCCAATGATTTCGCAGACAAAGAAGTCGCAAGAAATTCAAGCCGGAATTCGGGTTTGACGATACTTAAAAAAAATGCAAATTTTGGTATATGAATATTAAATAAATGTAGAATCGGATATATGAACGTATGAATAAATTAAATTATTGTTATTGAATAACTACACAGTCCAGTCACATTAATGTGACCATCTGTCAAAAGCCAGAATAACCACCTTTCGCAGAGCGGACTGCTGCGAGACGTGCAGGAAGAGAGTCACATAGGTCCCTGAAGGTGTTCTCTGGGATGTTGAGCCATGCCGACTCTAATGCCGTGGCCAGCTGCGCTAGATTACGCGGTTGAGGATCCATGGCGCGAACAACTCGATCGAGATGGTCCCACAGATGCTCGATTGGGTTTAAGTCAGGTGAGTTTGCTGGCCAGGGGAGGACGGTAAACTCATCCTGGTGCTCTTCGAACCACGCACGTACACTGGCAGCTGTATGGCACCTCGCATTGTCCTGCTGGAAGATGCCATCATCCTGAGGAAAAACAATGCGCATGTAGGGGTGAACATGGTCCGCAAGGACAGATGCGTACTTGTATTGATCCATTGTGCCTTCCACAATGATCAGTGAACCTAGAGAATGCCAGGAAAACATTCCCCAGACCATAATGCTCCCGCCTCCAGCTTGGACCGTTCCGGCAATGGTTGCAGGGTGGTTCCTTTCAGAGGTTTCACGCCTTATACGCCAACGTCCATCTGTCCGATGGAGCATAAAACGCGATTCATCCGAAAACGCAACCTGTCGCCACTCAGTGGACGTCCAGCTGCTGTACTGGCGTGCAAATTCTAGCCTTCGCCGTCGATGAACAGCAGTCAGCATAGGTGCACGAACCAGGCGTCTGCTTCGGAGGCCCAGACGCAGCAATGTTCGCTGAATAGTACTTTGGGAGACACTTTTGGTAGCCCCTTGGTTCATTTTGGTGGTCAGTTGCTCAACGGTAGCCCGTCTATCTGCCCGAACGCATCTCCGCAACCGTCGTTCGCCTCTGTCATCTATGGCCCGTGGTGCACCACATTTGCCACGTCGCTGATTTTGGACAGTCCCATTTTGCCATGCACGGTACACTTTTACCACGGCGGCACGCGAGCAGTTCACAAACTCAGCCGTTTCGGAAATGCTTCCACCCTTGGCCCGAAAGCCAATGATCATGCCCTTTTGGAAGTCGGATAAATCGCTTCGTTTCTGCATTACGCCAACGATTGAAATGTTTTCCGAAGCCCTCACACACCCTTTATATACGCTCAACTGCCTTCTGTGATTGGTTATTTAACTCTGACATGGAAAGTACGTAGTGGTCACATTAATGTGACTGGACTGTGTATAAGTTATTGCGCTTGGAAAATGAAGGCATCCACATAAAATAAGCTCTATGACATTTTTGAAGCAAAAATTAATATAAGATCCGTCTTATTTTTGGAGCCGGAATATGCGGAAAAACATAGCATCTTCTACCTGGTAATTAGAAAAACGTATCGGGAAAGCGAAACAAAGGAAATTTGAGTTCAATTGAAGAATTTCATTATGTGAGTTTTCATAAACTCGAGTGAAGTAGAGATCTCTATAAAATATAATCGCGCAGAGACAGGAGACGGTCAGACGTAATTTGACACATGACAAGAAATACGCTTACGTATATTGCTTTTTCAGGCCTTCATATTTTAGGTACGTAACTGTTTGTTCTACTTGTCTCTTACCAAGATCTTTACTGCAAGTTTCTTACGAGAAAAAATATTATGTGCATATTTTTTATATGTTAATTCAAAAGGAATATCTACTAGAATAATTTCATGCTGAAACATTATTCAATAATTCTGTGTAGAAACCGAACTACGCAAGCTATATCTTAGAGTATAGTTACTATATTAATTCTTCACAGTGAGCATTTTCCTTATAGGATCGAATAAATCTGAATATCGTTTAGTGTTTGATTTCAGATGATGTGAAGTTTATATTTTATGCTTGCATTCCGTTAATTTTATTTACTTAATGTTTTCCGAAAACTAAAATAATTCTAAGTTTTATTTCTTGGAAGTGACAAAAATCAGTAGCTAATTTTTATACTTATAGGTAGTTTTTTTTTCCTTTTTACTTATAAACATATTCTAAATTATATACCGAAAGAACCTTTTGTGTTTAGATATCTTAAGAAAATCCAATATAGTTAAGGTTGTAGAGTCATTAGGTTATTTCGAAGCAGGGGACATGAAAAATGAGCAACGCCTTCGCGTAAAGCGAACCACGAAACTCTCGGTTACGTGTCGAGCTTGCTGACCACTACACCACGAAGGCATGCGAAGAAGGCGGGAGAAATACCTTATAAGGTAAAATCACGAACTAGGCTTGCTAAAGAAAGTTTGTTATTCACATGAGTGATTTCTTTTAAGATTCAAGTCTATTTTCAAATATAAGTAATGTTTTATAATTCTAAACAAGCGCCTATACCAGAAAATCTTCGCTTACTCATCAAAATAAACTATTATACTACAAGGGTATTAGTTTATTTTGACGAGAGACTCAGAAACATATTATAAAAAAGCATTTATGTTTGAAAATAGGCTTGGATCTTAAATAATTCGTCACTCATGTAAATAACAAACGTTCTTTAATTAGCCTATTGCATTCGCAACGGGATTCGAACCTGCCAGTCTTCTCATTTCGTATCAGAAGAGTACAGTTGCGAAGGTTTCAAATGATCTTTTACCTTTTCTTTTTAAGTTCTTTCATCTTTTCCTTTTAATTTGGAAATTTTATATTTATTATCGGAGGTTCTACTCTTTAAAATTTCTAGTAGGTTAAGTTGATTCCTATCAACTTACAGTGTGGGACTTTGGATTTCAAATGATGTGTAGTTTATATTTAATGGGCACTTTCATTTAATCTTTTTACTTAATGTTTTTCGGCACTAATAATTATTGTTAATTTTGTTATTGTAAATGGTAACACAAACCTTTAGAATAAGCGTAAAATATGTTACGTAGTAGGCTTATTAAAAGGTTTATTATATACAAACCTATTTTCAAACATAAATGATACTTTAGAATATTATTAGTCTCTAGAGTGAGTGGTACACTGGTAACGTAATACTTTATTCTGACGCGTAAGAGAAGCATTACCGCATAATCAATAGAATTGTTTGTTTTAAGTAAGTAAAACTGTTTTGGGAGTCTAACTGTTTTTATTATATTTATGATGAATGAGCTTTTCTTCAAAACTGTCTAATGTGGAATTCAGCACTGTATTCAGATGTAAGAATGTAATCTAATAAAATGCCATTTCTAAAATTTTGAAGTCTTATGAGAATATCAGTGTAACATTATGATCGCAATTTAAGAATCCATTATACGAAACAAGTGTATTAGAGGCAAAAAAATTTTTATAAAAAAGGTTATGATGTGAAACTTACAATATTAATTTCTACATTTGGCCTCTAGTGTAATTATAAATTTGGAGAATGTTAAAATAAAAAATGTATAATTCCAGCGGTTACTTATGAAGTAGAAAACAGTTGTACAGATGTTTGAAAAGATATATTGCTTAGTTATTATATCTCTTTCCTATAATTCTGTAAATATTTCTAAGTTCTAAAACTAGCGACAAAGTTTTACTTTTAAAATCTATTTTCTCATCCTGTTACTTTTTTAAGAAGAGAGGAAAATTTAGTTTCTTGACATCTTGAATTTAAAGCCTCTGCAGTTTTCATCTATTCCCGAGCATTCACTGAAATGCAAGAAAACTGTAAAGATATCCCAAACTAATAGTTGCAAACCATATAAAATTTTAGTCTGACTTGTCTATGCTTAAATGTTAAAGGAAAGTTTTAATTATAAGTTGTACAAAATTAAAGCAATATCGATAAAACGCAGTTAAAATAGCGCTAATGTGTAAATATGCATTTCGTCATTTCTATTACCACAAGAAAAAAGTACAAAATATGTTATATTTAGATAGTAAGCAATTAGACATTTGAAATGAATGTGAAATTCGTATAAATTTTGATCCAATTATTTAACACATTTTGAAATTTTATTTCACACTCATAAATTATATATTTTTAATTAATCTTGAAAAATCATACCGCACCGTTTTAAATTAAACGTTGTTCATCGCGGAAAACGTTTACTATGGTTTTCTGCGTATAGAGAATTAGAAAGAGAGATAGATATACATGCTTCTCATGTCAAACCCGACACGCGAGTATTCAAGCAGATCTTGTGAGAATGGCTACCGTGTTCACATTGTATAATGGTATCACGATCCTTTGCTGACGAAGAGGTCCTTTGTTCGCGTCTATTTGGATCTCATATTTTTAAAATTTCGCATAATTAAGCGAAATACCTGGAGAAAGAGATGGACTAACCTAGAACTTTACGCAGGTTAAATGAAATGAGTCAATGCGTTCAAAAATATTAAATATTTTCGGAGATAATACTTATGCAAAGTACTTTGAATTAGTATGCAAGGTATTATGTTACTCTAAGTTACGCAAAATATTGTAGATACATTTGTAGATGATAAGGTCATGGATATACACGGGTTAAGCAAAGTATCTTAGGTACTTCTCTAGATGTCACGGATGTTGGGCCGAGATGTTTCCTTTACGAGAAACTACTGAACGAAAGTCACTTTTTAAGTAAGTATGTTTTTGGTAACCAAGGTAGTAATTACATAAACTGAGAATGATTCTTAATAGAAGAAGGATCACATGTTAATTAATTTGGAGTACGGCTTTCTTGTCTAAGATTAAGAAATCGTGTTGGTTCTTATCTTACTTAATGTTAAATAAAATAAACTTAAAATCAGCACATTTCTTTTCTACTTATCGTGTAGATAAAATACATGTTATGAATATCATTTGCTCATAACAGAGAAATGATACTATGGAAGTGTTAACATCACAGCAACACATTACAGGCCCTCACACGTTAATATAGTACTTTGAGGTTTATCTGATACTTTCTGGTAACTTTCGCTTAGTTACAGCATTAAAAAAGCTAATAATTGAAGCATGGATTATAACTAGCATAAGAAAAGCAAGAACACTTTTAGAGGCATATAACAACTCACTAAGCGATGAACATTTTTTAAATTCTGATAAAGAATAAATATCCGAGCTTTCTTGTTCTTGATAATCAAATGTGGCTGAAAAGTACATTTCTGTTCCAATTCATTTAATTTATGCATTTACAATAAATATATTTGATTTTCAATAAATAGATAATTAAGATAATTTAAGGAAAAATTTAATATTACTTGAAATAAAGTTCCTGAAAGTATTTCACATATTTCTGATGAATTCACATAAATTATTACGTATTAAGAATAAACTTGTAAACGTTTTGAAGCAAAGCCTAGTTAGTAAATATTAATTTGGCGTTTATGATCATTTTTTGATATTTTTGGAATTATATGAAGTTAAATAAAGTGAAATTACAAACTTAAATCAGAAAGCACTCTTAGCCAATTGCCATTTTACGCAAAAATAATTTAAGTCTTGTAGTTATATCTATGGGAGAGAAATATAATAATATACCTCACTTAAAGCCACCCAGTGATCCATCTCTTCCTCAATGTATATCCGTAACATCTTCACAGGGCCTACAGTAGGTATAATAGATCCTTCAGCAACACCAGATGCATCCGTAAAGCCACCAACCATTAGGAACCTATCAGATGTGTTGGGATATGGAATAAGCTCTGGTATCTTCGGAGTGACAGCTGGGAGCACATGGACGGACGCATTAATAAGAATGTCATCTGGATGTTCAGGTGAACCGCTTTTGAAGAAATACCTGGGTAAAAATCACATAAACTATAAATACACCATATTTTACATACTCTTGAGTTAAATCTGTATTTAATAGCAAAAATATCATTATTCAAAATCAACAAGTAATTTGATTTGTTTGTTGCAGTCACGTCAACAACCTGAATACCGTCAAAGGAAAAGATATAAAAAAAGAAAATAGCCTTCCATTAATTAATCTAAGTTACAGCCATTGTGTCAAGACATCAAAGGAATATATGCGTGTTAAATTTAAGAGAAAAAGATTGGCACGTGTTTTGAAATAATCTGGACATTGTCCTTTTTACCAAAAATAATGTATTAAATCATCTACAAATTATTAGGCATTCACCGAAGGTATTGATTAGGAATATTGAAGGGAATCGTACTCTACATATAGATTTTTAAACATTTCGTCACAAACGCGAATAAAGATGCGTAACAATGCCTGGGAGATATTAAACTGGCAAAAAACGGAGTAGGTGGCATAAAAATAGCCTGCGCGCCACTTACACTTCGAACTCATAATCGCCTTTCAGTTAGCTGTCATACTATTGCCATTCAAATAAATAAAGCTTTTAATAATAACATTTAAAACCAAATTTAAATATTTGAAAATTCTGTTTATTTTGTAATTATATTGCTGTTTCAAAGCAATATACAAATATTAATTCAAACTTCTATGAATCATAATTTCAAGTCCGTTGTCCATTTAAAAGCCATAATTAAATAGAGAGAGGCGTAAAAATACTTTATATTAAAATTAAAATGTTATAAAAATACACGATACAGCAAAGAGTATTATTATTGTGTCGTATGGAAAAACTTAATATTTATTTACGATTAATTTGGACATTATATATTAATGATATTATATAATAAAATATATGAATAAATTTAGCGAACTTATGAAATAATCAAATAATTATGTAGATACTTATTTATTAAAGACATAGTTTTGATTACATGAACACGCTCATTCCGAATATAGGTTATATCCTTGTAAAATTAAAAGAACATCAGAGAAAATCACAAAAGTAATTCCTCCCAAGCGACTTCATAACCTGGCTGAGAAGTCAATAGGTGTCGAGCCTGAATTCCGAAAAGTAGGAGAGTTAAAAACCGGCAAAAAAGAAAATGCATGAAAATTGTTCAGAAAGGAATTAAATAAATTAATAGAAGTATCACCTAAGTTATTATGCCCAAAGAGTGGTAAATCAATAGGCTGTAAATGGATTTTCAAAACGAAGCTTAACGCAGAAAGGAATGTCAAAAGATTGGCAGCCAGAAGTTTGGTAGGTAGGTACTTAGCCAGAAGTTTGGATGTGATTCTGATGAAAGGTTTGTTCCCGTGGTGAGATAAACTCTAATAGCTTTCTTTCGCACAAGTTCTCACAAAAACATTTCTATTGACATATTGATGCCAAAACAGCTCTCTTTCACCAAGAATTGAAAGAGATTTACAAGACTTGACATGAAAAGTGCACAAAGGCTGGAAATGAAGATAAAATTTACAAACTGCAGAAGTCATTATATGGACTGAAATAAGCATGTGGAGCATGAATTGAGAAGTCGGTGAAATATTTTTTAATTTATCATTTACGCAAAGCAAAGCTGATCCTTGCTCATTTTTCAGAAACAACCGATGATATACATAACTCTGTATGGAGATTATACACGTATAGGAAATTAAAATGGCCAAGATGGAACAAGAATAAAAAGTAAACGGAAAGAAGATTTTGAAGTCAAAGATTTAATAAATTTTGCCTATTATCTTGGTATAAATATCTAAAAATAAAAAAACTTTGCGATAAGTAAAAAAAAGTTGAAGGAACAGTTTAACAGTTCAGGAATTCGAACTTCAAACTGAAAAGCCGGGATATACAACAATGAAAGCAAACTACTGAGAATTAGAAGATAAAAATATTCTGCTAGAATGCAATATGGAAAATAGTCAAGCTTTAAGGATATTGCTACATATCGCTACAAACACTCGATCAAATACAGCATGTGCTATTAATTTACTGTGAAAAAAGAAACAAAAACTTCTAACAACGAATTGAAATGCTGTCACGAAAGTCATTCGATATTTTGACTTGAAATTTGTTTTCATAAAACTCATAAATCTGCAGTAACCCAGATTCAGATCCAGAGTGGGCAAACAATAAAATATTTAGGATCCGTCAAATTAATTGTAGTTCATGGAGTAACAAAATGCGGAGCTACATAGAATTGTTCTTAACAGAAAAGGTGTATTTTGCAGCAACCAGTTTGATTCAAGAGGAACAATAACGTGAAACTCGATTTTTAACTCTCGAAACTTCCAAATAACGTGAAACTCGATTTAATCCAAACATTATATTTAGAGTTGAGAAGGTTGCACAAATTATTGTTACGGTCAAATACATTAAAACTGCCGCCCAACCGGGAGAGTGGTTAGCGATGTTGACTACCACACCGAAAGGTCTGGTTTCGACTACCGGGAAAGGCACGGATGTATGTAAATCTATACTGCTTCTGCGGCAGGGGTGCACGGCGAGTCGAAAGTCCTTTTGTGAGGTTGGTAGTAAAGAAAGATGGATGAGAGACTCTGGGACTCGTTTCCTCGGGGAGATCTCCTTCAAAATTGGGGGGGGCGGAACTGAGCAAAGTAGTACAGTCATCTGTATGGTGTTCATAACTGTTTCTAATGACTAGCGCGATTTTGAACTCCTTGCCACGAGGAATTTCGTGGGCTTGTTCTGATGTTACTGTCAAACAAGTGATATAGGTCAGAACACAGTGAAATGAGACATGAAGGTCCATGATACTCGATGCCTTACCTGCTGACCTCTCGAAAGTTAGAAACCTAAAGCTTCTTATATATTCTTAACTCATTAAAATAACGTTCCCTTTGAAGGAGCAATAAAATCTCTCTAAACGGATTTCAACAACTTAATTTCATGCTTGAAACTGAAGAGTTAATTTCTATCACTAGAGTTTCTTAGAGACAAACTCACTTCTTTCAAGATTAGCTGTGAGCTATTCCTTCAATTCAGAATTCGCTAATTTGAGATAAAATTATTTGGAAAATTGTATTCGCTGCTCCAGTTTTCTTACTTTGATCGTACTTTTATATTTGTTTACAATAAAAAAATCGATTTAATTCAAACAAAATTTTATTTATTATGAATTCTATTGCTCCAGCCATCCATTTCAATTTCGAAATTTAATCTAATAATCCCCTTCTTTTCCTTCCTTACTTTCTGTCGGCAAAGAAATTAACTTCCGCATTACTGCTTGATTGCAAACATTTTCCTGCTTGTTTGCCTTCCCATGCATCACTCTATCACTTCACTCTGTTAAACAAAACATGGCTACTTTTTATTCCATTCGTCCCCTTTTGTCTTGCTGTCAAATTCTGTTCTTCAGAATTTTTGTTTTATCGCAATCTCATGCTTTATCATGAACTATCTTAAATGGGTTGCTAGTGGCAGGGGATTTTCTACGATAGTTATTAATAAAGCCTATAAGAATTGCTATCTTGCTATAAAAAATAGATTCCCATATTAGAAATACCCATCAAACGTTCACTGTCATGCTATGTTATCCTGCTATAAATTACAAAATTGCTCGGATTTTCCAAAGGTACATTATTTACTTAATAAAATTGGTTGGTTGATTGCTTAAGATTTCATGTGTGTCTTACATTCTTTGAGAATTTCTAACATATCTTGTCAGTGTGAATTGAGACACATCGGCCAAACTAAAAGAGTGTAAAAATTTTGCATCAAGGAATACAAATCTAGAAGTTTTAGTAATAGAAATAAAAAAATATTTGGAAGCTAATCATAGTTGGGCTTTTAATCGCAATTTACACTTTGGTTTCGCGAAAATTACTCGCAAATTGTCTTTAGTTGGTAAACTAGATTTACTTGAAGCCTCTTAAATACACAAAAAGTTCATTCGAGTAACACTCTAATTAATACAACTATATTAATCATAAATATAGTCTAACCATATAAGCAATAAATATAGTCTAAATACAATAAACACATGTCCATATTAATACTGTCTAACTATTTGTAAAAGAATTTTAAAGATGTGTAAGTGATGTCCATATTATTTTAAAAACCAATTGCATACCTATCTCATTCCAGAAAGCATTGCGATACCTAAAACTTAAAAGAAATATTTTGGAAATAGCAACAGAAAACAGTTTTGTGGGAAACAGTCTTTGTCAATGAAACCATAGCAGGTTAAAACAGGAAACGACAGAGTTTGGCTGAAATGTCTTCTTTTCCTAGAGAACTATTTACTTTCAATGGCGATGTATCACTTTCATAAAAATCTATTTTTACAAAATATTGTTAAGTATCTGGAGATAAAATTTGAATCCAAACTCAGTGCATTGAAAAAATGTGGTTTCAAAATAAAGCATTTATAAGCATTTATTTAAGCACTTTACCTGATTTTCGCTTTATAAAAATACTTTTGTCTATTACTTGATTTTCGCTTATTTACGACATTTACACACACTTAAACAGTATACAAATGTCATGAATAGCCTTGAACAGAAACATAAATATTAATTTTAACTAATTATTTGCACTTGAGAATTGACTGTCGGTCACCACTTCATTTGATGTGGTAACTCGAGAGGTGACTCTGACTCTCGATCAGTACTCGGTTTGCCACGATAATTTGAGTGGTAACGATGCTTGTTTAGGTTACGTTTGAGTGATATCGACTGTAGTCAAAAACAATCGCGTATAAAACAACTGCCAATTTTAACATTAATGTCTTTGATTTATTGTTACATCTGCGTCTTCGAAGTTAGTTCGTTTTCGACAGTCGTAGCAACAGGTATAATATTCTCAAAGTTACGGAGCCCTATAACAATGGATTACAAAGGAGAAATACGTTCAATTCAAAGGAGGAATAAGTTAAATAGAGGCACTCTCGTGGCGTTGATAGAATCATATCAGCTCCATCTAAACATAATTATCCTGGCTTTTGCATTCTCTCTCAGCGATTCCTTAAGCTTACGTAGCGGTAAATCATTTGAGTCTGCCTGTTTAGTGTTAGACTTTTGATCGCCGTTTAAATTTATTTAACTGCTATTATTTAATTTACATCGCCACAATTAGTGGTTATCTGTAGCACGAGTTTTCCCGTTTTTGTTTCAATTTCAGCTTAATAAAAAGGTTCTTTAAGCCTTCGCGAGTCTTTGTCGTACTGTTTAAGACAAAGTGATAACTCATTACTTGTCTTGCAACGTTTAGGACTAAACGTTCAAGTATCAAACCAAATACTAACTTGTAGGGTTCTACGATTTCATTCCAATACCTCTGGTCGGTCAGAGATTAGGTTTAGGACTAAACGTTAGAGTTTCAAACTAAATACTTTCTAAGATTTCATCCCGATACCTCTGGTCGCTCAGAGATAAGCTGTTGAAAACGTGCAGGACCGTACGTCCATCAATCATTCTTCCTCCCCATACATCATACCTGCATTACTGAAATGGTCATATTGCATAATGAAGAAAAAGATTTCGCGTTTCTGTATACCTGCGGATGTAAAGATGTTTAGAATCAGACGCCGAAACTAAATCGAGAACCAGGTAAAATGATCCTTCTTTTGTTATGATGATAGTAAAAATTAGACTCCTGGCTTTTTGGCATAAAGGTCTTTTTCATTAAGCCTTCCGAATATAGTTTGCAGTGATACAACGGTTCCAGTGGCTGCTGCAAGCTTTGACCTTAATTGATGAGCAATAGATTTCTTGTTCCAACACGCAGTTATTGCCAGCAATCGAACTTGAGCAGCAGTTGTTATTCGTTTACGACCTTGTCCAAGTCCTCTTACAGCAGTTCTAGAGTTCTAAAATTGCTTTCACAGAGTAGAGTCTGTTTGTCTTTGCTACTTCACAGATATTTCCAATGATATTTAAGGGTCATAACATACCGTTTTGAGTCTTTACACGATGAAATCAAACTGATACAATGCACTTGGGAAAACTGCTCCTGCTACTGCATAACGTAATGGAACGGAAAAAAGCAACAACACATCTCGGCTATTTAGGGCAGTTGTGGTCATTTGAATGAAAGGTTGTCTCGAGCGTTTACGCCTCCAAAGGGTTAAAGAAATTCAGTCAGATATTCATTTTGCGTAAAGCGCTTGATGTAATGCTTTGATTTGCATATCAGATACCATTTAACCACTTTTGATTAGATAGTACTAATTAGGGTTATCTTTTTCATATTCCTTGAAAAAACGGATTACATCGATTAAGTATTTCATGGAATGTCATTATTTTGGGTTATGTAAAGATAAATTCGGACACGGATATGTATATATATATATATATATATATATATATCGTATTTTGCTAGAATATAAGACCCCTTTTTTCGTATATTTTCAGTTGCACAATTCAGTTAGTTTCTCGATTAGTCGCATAATCGAGTATTTTGAAAAATGATATATCAGAGTGTGAGGATGGAGTTTAATTGCCATACTATACAGTGCAATTACACTGCTTAAATACTACGTATACAACACAGGTAATTATCGCACATATCTTAACCAAATAAATGTCACTAAGTACAAAAGGCATCTCTATAAAAGTGATTTGGTGTGGGCCTGCATCAATTACTAGTATGCCTAAACCCATCACTAGTATGCTTAAACCCAAATGAGTAACGATGTACCACTGACCTTTCCGCTTAAAAATTTAGTGGTTCACTTTTCATTTAATCAGAATCAAATGAATTCTGATAAGCACCTTCATGAAATATTCTTACATAAGTTTTTATTTCCTAAAATGTGCTGCAAAATGTAAGATATGTCATATATTCGAGGAGCTAAAATAAACACAGTAATAAACAGCAAACAGACAAAAATCAGTCCTTCGAAGCGTATAAATATTTTAGTAAGCAGTAAATATATATTTCAAATAAGAAACAGAAGTAGATAATTCACTGAAACCACTTTGTGAAATTGCATCATTAAGAAATAATCAGAATAGGAAAAGGTAAATAAAAAATGACAAAATAATTCTTCTTGCACTACAAATTCAATAATGCATTAATACTTCATCGGGCTCCCAAATTTGCTTCCACGGCTCGTGATAAAGCCTGAACTTCCAACTCAAATCTTATTCTGCACGAAGAGCCTTAAAGTGACATATGCAGCTGAGGCAACGTTTGTTCTCCTGGAATATTTCAGGATGTGGGAAATTTATCATTGTATCCAATTATGTAGGCTCGGCGTATGCTCCGGAATGTCTTGCTCCACGTAATCTCTTAAATCGCTTAGGAGGTGGCATCTGCTTTTGGAAGCTATGAATGATCTATCACAATAAATCTTGTAAAGGGGATTATGCATCTCGGCTTTTAGCGAGAGAGGAAATAAATTAATTACGGGATAAGTATTTAGAGATGAAGAACGTCATAGCATTAACGCTGGTTCCAATGATGACATTTTCATGTCAGAAGATTTATTTTTCTTCATATCCCAGTACTGTGTTAGGTGCTGTGTATCATCCAGAGATGATGTCCGAGACAACTATGGAGATATAAAGTAAGATTTGCATTGCATCGATGAATTGAAAGGATGGTTCAGGCGGATGTTAACTTCGATGGGCTGGCAAGTTATAAATTCTTAGCTGGCTGGAAAGTAATGCGTAAATAGGCAGGTTGACAGTATCTTATTATCTGGCTGCCAAATAAGTTTCCGAACGCCTGGGATTAAATTCTTTCTTTCTTCTTCTGTGTTCAAATCCTTACAGAGATGCAATTTCCTGTAGACTCGTGTTATAAAGGTCTTCCGGGGAACCTAATAATATTCAATTAACAATAAGCCCCACTGCGGGAATAAAATGCGGCTGTCTTCAAAAGACGTTAGATGAGAATTTTTAATTGGAGTTCAACCATTGATTAATAAATATTTAAATATTTTAATACTTTATTATTTTATATTAAGTAAAATGAGAATTTATCATTAGGGATGCAAATTTCTCATTTCTTAATTCAAAGGTAAATTAAATTAGCAGTTTATTATTTAAGCATCATTAATCCTAAGAAATTGGACATCTTTCATCATTCATTGCCTCCCCCTCAACTTATGTTTAAGCTTCATGTAAGTTATCAGCGATATATGGAAATGATACTGATCAATTAAAAATCTTAAATATAGGCATCCCTGCTTAGTAAAATATACATGAATATAGAGGTATATTGTTAATATAATTATGAATGAACAACTATATTGTTAAATTATTTATAAATATATACACACATTGTTCAAATAATTATGAGTATGTAATGATATGGTTGAAATAACAAATAATATATAATCAAAATCGCTGAAACAACCTTGTATTTTGCGTACATTTATATTTATAGTATATCGTGTCAGTGTGGCTTGAGATATACTGGCCAAACAAAAATAGCGTTAAAGTTTCGTATCAAGGAACATGAATCTTATGTCCGAAAGGACGAAATTAACAAGTCTTCAATAGCGTATCATAGTTGACTTTGGATCTGCAAAAATTATCCAAAAAGCTCCTTCGGTTGGTGAATTGGATTTTCTTGAGGCTTTTCATATTAACAAAGATTTACCATGTTTAATGAATGATTTTTAAGTCCAATCCAGTCCTTCCTAACGCTTTTAAAATTCTACTAACATAATTCTTGGTTATTATTTTTGCCCATAGATGACTTTGCCTCTTCGCGCATGGTACTACCCGAGGGTATAAAAAGTCGTTACTGAGGTTGTTTTTCCTTTCTAGAAATTTCGTTCTCCTTATGAGGAGGGACCTGTAGCTGCCCTCGAAATCGATTGAGTGTTTTAATAAATGTACGCCAAATACACGGTTGTTTCAGCGATTTTGATTGTCATATTGGCGTGTTTCTCTTCTATTCTAAATAATATATAATTCTATTCAAAAAATAGTCTATTTAAAATGCAAGTAAAATATTTATAAGGATATTTACTGAACTAAATGAAAACAGAATGCTAATGTACGTAAATGTGAGCAAACAGTTTTTTGAAAGCCTAGACAGATGTACTCTTGGTTATGAGATTTGGCTTCAGTGCATTAAAATTCTTCTAAGGTATTAAAGCAAGATCTTCAGTGTTATCTTAAAACGTGTGCAATATGGTACGCGTAAGTAAGTGAATTTTATAGTGATAAACCTGAGCAACTATTAATCAGATACAGATCATGTTTCAGTTCTAGACTTTGAAAATATTTGTATGTACGGTTACTATTATTTTGCATTAACCAGTTATTATGATTTTGTCCCTTAATTTCAATTCTCCTTTTTCGGTTTCCTCACCAGAAATGTAAATTGGTTAGACAGTATTTAAGTCTAGGGTTTTGGATTCTAAGATAGAAGCGTGTTTCTACCTCTCGAGGCCATAGTACTAAATTTCAGCAGCTCTGATGAAACTGAAATTATTTGGCTTTGAGTCAAGGTTGTCGTCATTTAAATTCCAACGCTAGTGGCAAGTTCTGAGCCAACTTATATTTAAATTAAATTATATAGTTTTTGATTGCTAAGTTAAGTTTTAAATAGGAATTTGACTATTATTTTACGTTACCTCGCCACAAGGTGAGGTTGACTTTGTCAAGCAATATAGACATGAATTTGAACATGAATGCAATATAGACGTGCATTTATGTTCAAATTCTGATTTAATAAACAAATTATTTTAACTATATCTGTGGAGAACTTATAAGGCTACTTTGCAGCAGTAGCGAGGAGAAATGCTCCTGCTAGAGATGTATACACCAGATGAACTGTGTGAGTCTCTGTGTAAGATTTCAGTGAAATAAATATAAATTACGCTCCCGACAATGCGTTTTTATTATTTGTACACTGATATCTATGCCACTGCGTGTCTGTCTATGTGTGACAATTTTTTCGTCCAACTTTATATCGTAAACTTGTAGAATATTAGGTATTTTTTGAAAGCAGAAGAGATGATAAATGAGCAATGCCCTGGCCGGGACTAGAAACATGGACATCTCGAATACGCGTCGATCGTACTGACCTCTACACCACGAAGGCATTCGAAGAAGTCGGGAGAAATACCTTATATACTAATCCTTTTAAAGGGCGACTGGGCATTAGGGAAACCAATTGCCAAATCTTGGTGGTGAAAAATCATCACTCATCACCCTTTTAGTTCGGACGCCACTCTAGAGATATTAGGTATTTTTCGAAAGCGGGAGAAATGATAAATGAGCAATGCCCTCGCCGGGACTCGAACCACGAACGTCTCGAATACGCGTCGAGCGTGCACGACACCACAAAGTCACGCGAAGAAGGCGGGAGATATACCTCATAAAATCTTATATCAAACTTCGAATTTCATTTAATTTTCTACGTTTAACTTTCTGGATCGTATAAAGCATTAAGATTTTGGGTTAATGTGGATGACCGAAAGTGATACTTTACTGAAAATCTGTAGCAGTTTTAATGGGCAAAGGAAAGTGGTATTTTAATTGAAGCCCATCACACGTTTAAATGAAAAAAATGCATTAAAATATAATCCGAATCATTTTCAATTTTAGTATTTGAGAGTTTTGTATCAATGGGAACAACATATTAGATTTTGGCGAAAACTGATAAAACGGAAATGATACTTGCCTTGAAGCTCTGAAGAGACTTCAGCGAAAAAAATGTATTATGACATAATCCAAAACTTATACCTGCTTCAAATTTGTCATTTAAAACTTGTATGCAAATTTAATTCGAAAAACTAAAAGTATTGTTTACTGATACCAAAATATCGCTACGATATACGTAGGTTGATCCAAAAAAAGTTTACAAGCAGAAGCATTTGAAACATAATAATTGTGGAGCAAATATTAACATCCAGGGTGGTTGACAGATAACGCTAGTTGTCCTACAGCGGTTCTACGAGTAAGTAGCCTCAGTACGCAGACACTTAAGAGCGACAGTAATGGCACGACGTCTAGAAAAGTAGTCTCGCATAGAGGTGCGAGCCGTAATTCGATTCTTATGGGCCAAGAATGTGGCCGCATCCGAAATTCACAGACATTCGTTGAGGTATACGGGGACAAAGCAATGAGTAGACAGCAGGTAGCGAAATGGTGTCGTTCTTATCAAGCGGGCAGGGAGCATGTGGAAAACCGCAATATCGAAGCGAGCGGCCGTCCAAGTTCTTCAAGGACGGATATCAACACGGCATGTGTTGAAGAAATCATCCAAAGGGATCGACGAGTAACCGCGCGTGAGATTGCCTCAGAGTTGGACCTGAGTTATGGTAACGTTCAGCGTATCGTAACCGATGAGTTGCGATATTCCAAAGTTTGTGCCTGCTGGGTTCCACGTGCGTTGTCCGCGGAGCATAAGGCCACTCGAATGATCTGCAGCCTCACATTTCTTCAGCGATGCTATTCAGACGGCCAACATTTCATTGATCGCATCGTTACCGGTGATGAAACATGGCTTCATCACTTCACCCCCACATCCAAAAGAGCCACGATGGAGTGGAAACACGCTGGATCACCGATGAGGAAAAAGTTTAAGGTCACACCCTCTGCCGGTAAAGTGATGGCAACCGTTTTCTGGGATACGACTGGTGTTATCCTAATCGAGTATTTGGAGCGTAGTCCTACCATTAAGGCCGATCGTTATTGTGCCACCTTAACGAAATTGCGTAAAGCCATCCGACGCAAACGACCTGGATTACTGAGCAAAGGCGTCATTCTTTTGCATGACAATGCCAGGCCCCATACAGCTCGCCAGACTCAGGAATTGCTGCAAAGTTTCAAGTGGGAGGTCTGGAATCACCCCTCCATACAGTCCCGATTTGGCTCCAAATGACTATTTCATTTTTCCGGCGTTGAAGCGATACTTATCCAAAACACGGTTCACCTCAGACGATGCAGTGAACACAGCTGCCGAGAAATGGTTCAATGAGTAGGGCCCTGATTACTACCAAGACGGGATAAACAAGTTGGTTGAATGTTTTGACAAATGCCTAAATAGGTTTGGCGACTATGTGGAAAAGTGAAGGCCAGATGTGTCTCTTGATTCCCGTTTCTATTGTTAATAAATACTTTTTCATTTGCCTTGTAAACTTTTTTTTTTGGATCACCCCTCGTATATGCAGATCAACGTGAATTTAGATTTATTGACACTAGAGAAATAACAGAAAAGAAAATTAAATTACGATTTTCGCTTCAAAGTATTTATTTTAAATATATGATAAATATTTTATTTTTTAAAATTAAAAACAATTAAATTGCAATAATTCACTTTGAAAATAAATACAATAAAATACAATTTTTAGTAAAAAGAAACAATGAGACAAGCATTTGATTATTTGATATATATTTAGAAAAACCACTTATTACACATGGCTAAATTATACTAATAACATATAATCCAAAATATCATGTTATAGACCTTTCTGTTTAGTGGAACAGCAAACCAGATTTTGTTCGCAGATGATCGACCGGACATAATACTTTCCTTAACGCTTGTTACTATTTAAATTACAAAAATCACAAGAGGTCATATGTTGACCACAACAGATTTTTTTTGTTTGGATTATGGATTATTTATGCTTGGATGCTCAGAAATATATTCGACCAGAGAAGGATTACTCTTATGGAGGTTATTTTAAAGGAAACTGGCTCGTATCGCGGTTACGCAACAAGAAATCTATCGGCCAAGCAGTTTGGCGGATTTGAGAACGGTGTCGAACAACCAGTGTTCACTATCTCTACTCCTCGTATACTCGTAAACTATCTTTGCTCCTCATCTACTGCTAACCCGCTAATTTGAAACGTAGATATTAACTAGCAAGAATTCCTAAGAACTTCTTTCTTGTTTAAATTATTATAATTCTATTTACCATCTGTCTTCAGCAAAGGGAAAAACAGGTAACTGCAAGCTAAAATTTAAGTTATGTGAACAGAAATCTATTGCCATATCTGTACAATACTATTTCTTTGAAATACTTTTTTTATGCCCTTTCATCAGCTATTTCGATTCTTTTTATGCTAATACGAACTTTGATTCAAGTCACTGAAATATTTACAGAAGGATTCCCTTGTAAAGTAATGCGGATGTCTTGTTAAGCATTGCGGCGTTTGTTGAGAGAATGGTTAATATACAATCGATAATAAAAATGAAACAAAAACAGAACGTAAATGAGGAAAGAATTTTTTTTAATCTTTGGCAAAATATGTATTCAGATATGGAAGCAGATTATAAAACAGTATTCTAAATGAAAATTTAACCTGAAGTATAATTTATATTTCTCTCTAATAACAAAAATTGCATCATCAGTAATGAGAGGAAATAAATGTACACTGCGAAAAAAAATTGGACAGTTCTATTGCTTCCCTTCTACTGAGCCGATTGACGAAATTCAAACTGCGTTTTCCATGTCTCGAAAGCGCGACTTAGCATGTGTGTTAGATTTATATATGGTATTGTTCTAATACAGGTATTGATAACATATATGTTTAGATATACAGGTATTGATACAGGTATAAATGGCATGCCATTTTTTTACATATTTCCATTCTACGACTCAAATTATGCCAAACTGCCAAGTTTTGTAAAATTCGCAAGAGCAGATTTTAAAAAATTCGATCTCAAACTTTAGCTCCTCAATGTTAATTGAATTTGACATATATTTATTAATATTTCTTTTCTTATTACACTTACTCAATTCCTTCTTTCACAATTGGAAATTTAGGTTCCCTCAAAATAAAATTCACCCCTTTTTTATGATTTATTTTTAAAATTTGTATTTTTAAACAATTTTGATAAATTTTGGGGATATAAAATTTTTATCATTACCTTAAAGTAGATGTATTTCGAAGTATACCTGCAAAACAGAGCGTTTTATTCAAAATTTTCGAAGATATACGTGATTTATATGTTGGCACGTTTTGAAATTTAGCATAATTGTTGAAAGCGATAATAATGTCTAATGTGGTTTACGCACATTTATTAAATTATTTGAAAGCAGAACGACGTGACTTTTTTTTCCAATAATGCACAATATAAAAGGGTTGGAACGATGTAACCTTTTTTCCGCTCCTGACAATGGAAGGGATAGGAAAATACACTCACGTTTGTGAAAATTGCAACACCATGAAGGACTTACGCGAGTGAGCTGAAATTTTCAGGAAATGCAAAGTAGCGCATGATATGCAAATGATTAGAATTGCAAATCCGTAGCGCATGCGTATGCTGAGCAGCGCCCTCTGAACGGCTGATGGATCCGAATAAATAGACGGCTGTAGCGAGGCGTGTATGGTTATCGGTGGTTATCTGCTAGTGGTAAACGTTAACTCAATCTGTACTTATGCCTCGTCGACGAAAGAGAGCGAGATTTGAACAACTTACAGAGTTTGAACGAGGGAGAATCATCGGCCTTCGTGAAGCTGGATTGTCGTATCGTGCAGTAGCCTCTCGTGTGCAGCGTAACAGCAGCACAGTGATGCGCGTTTGGAAGCAGTGGACGGACGAGTGTCGGACAACTCGGAAATCCGGGAGTGGACCCCGAAATGTGACGTCAGCTCGCGATGATAGACACCTGGTCCGCATGGCGCGGACGGACCGTACAGCTTCCTCTAGACAATTGGCAGCACTGTGGTCAATAGCTACAGGTGTTTCATTGTGTGCTTCATCAATTCGTAGACGTCTGCTGCAGTGTGGACTGCGCGCACGGACTCCTTTATACAGGATCCCCCTAACGCACGACCATCGCCGCCTGCGGCTACAATGGGCCAATCAGCATAGAGACTGGCGTGCTGATTGGCAGCATGTCGTGTTTTCTGACGAATCCCGCTTTAATTTGTGGTACCATGATGGCCGCATTCGTGTCAGACGCTATGCCGGTGAACGCCACCTTCCGGAGTGCATTATCGAACGCCACAGTGGACGAACACCCGGAGTTATGGTCTGGGGCGCCATAGCATATCATAGACGATCTCAATTGCTACGAATTGTGGGCAATCTGAACAGCAACCGGTATATCCGTGAAGTTCTACAGCCCGAAGCTGTTCCCTTCCTTCAAAGCTTGCCAGGCGCTGTATTTCAACAGGACAATGCCCGCCCTCATACTGCTCGGATTGTTAAATCCTTCTTTGCAGCGCAGCAGGTACAGCTTCTTCCTTGGCCTGCGTGTTCCCCGGATATGTCGCCAATTGAACATGTGTGGGATGTCATTGGTCGGCGTCTTGCTCGTGATCCTCGTCCTGTTGCGTCTGCAGACGAACTTTGGGTACGCGTACAAACGATATGGAATGCTCTTCCTCAGTCAGACATTCAAACTTTGTTTGACTCCATGCCACGTCGTGTAGCAGCACTTATTGCGGCGCGTGGTGGCCACACAAAATACTGATTCTGATCTCTTGTTCTTGTTTGTTTGCTTTGAACATTTAATCATTTATTTGTACCACTACCACTCAACTGTGTATTAAATTGCATTCAATTATGACGATTCCTTCTTGGTGTTGCAATTTTCACAAACGTGAGTGTATGTTGCATGTATAAAGAAGTTCGCCAAGGGAATTATTCTTGGCGAAAACTGAAAAAATTCTCTAAGTTAAATTTTTGAATTTCACCGTAAATTTCGCCCCACATTTAACAAAATTTAATATTTAGGCATAATTTGTGTCTTAGAAGCGAAATACGGAAAACACTTGCTATGTTATTTCAGAAAAAGACTCATTTTGTGTCAAAATACCTATGTTAGAACAATGCTATATAAAAATCTAATATATATCCTAAGTCGCGCTTTTGTGACATGAAAAGGCCAATTTGAATTTCCTCAATCGGTCTAGCATAACGGGAGATATAGAAGTGTCCCAATTTTTTCCCCCATGTACCTGCCATTTTTAGTATAATGATCGAACGAGTTTTTTGTACCACAAAGTTTAAGAAGTGTCCGAGTTCAGCAGTATTTAAAGATTATGAATATTTTTGAAAGGCTAATATTCTTCAAACCAATATTTTCATTTTATTCCGTCATTATGTTGTCATTAGATTAGTTGGAAGCAGGAGTCATAAAAAATAAGCAATGCTTTCGTCGGAAAGCGAACGTTGGACCTCTCGAATCCGCGCCAAGTGTGCTGACCATTACACCACGAAGGCATGCTAAGCAGACGTGAGAAATATCTTGTATACTCTCCCTTTTAAAGGGCGACTGGGGATTAGGGGACCCAATCGCCAAATCCTGGTGGTGGAGAATCATCATACACCACCTTTTTTATTTCGAGCGCCACTGTAGAGTCATTAAGATTTCTGAAGCAGGAACTTTAAAAATGAGCAATGCCCTCCCTGGGACTCGAACTTCGGACCTGTCGAATATTCGCCGAGTGTGCAGACCATTACACCACGAAGGCACATGGGAGGTGAGAAACACCTTATAATGTAATATCATATGTATTTATACAAGACAGTACTGTACAGTAATTTTTTTACAAATCAGGAATTGAAATTTATCTGCTTTTTATCAAACTACTTCCATATTTAAGAAGTGTTATTTTATTTTTGATCTTATCCTTTAGAGAACAGAATAGGAATATTACATATGTTTAACTGAACAGGTTGACATGTAGGTGCATTTTTTAGCAACCATCTGCCAACCTATCCCATATTCCACAAATTCTGATTTTAAACAGTACTTTTTTACCTCAAAGCGATCAAGATAACTGAAAAATCAAGTTGATATCTGCATTCGGCGAAGATATAGAAGCGAAATTAATAAAAGTTACTTATGTCGTTGAAAGATATATTTTTCCAATGGCGGGTGCACGTCGTAATAGACGATGACCGCTACTAAGGCCGGAAGCAACAATCATTTTATTATGGAGGCACCTAATAGATGGGACACTGTTGCCTTCTATGAAGGGACAGACGCATGTAGTTTAAAGGGACTACGAAACTGGAAGATGAAGCGGAGAAATGCTTTCCCACCAAATACGTCTGAAACAAATATTTCTCCTTGACATGAAGAAACTGAAATGCAAAACAGGGGTGATTCACATTTTAACGCGCATTCAGTAACAATTCCAATACAGATGTTCGAGATCATCGAAGTGATTGTATTGAAAATTGAGAGCAACAGATGTCTTAACCTATATTAGAAGAACTAGAGATTAGATTAAAACAAGGAAAGGAAAATTTTATAACCTGATAATCTAATTTTTCATAAGAATAAAGTATTGAAATATTCAATTTTGCAATTACTTCATCAAAAACCTGAAGAAATGATGTCTTAAAATTAGAATATGAATCTTTGATGAATGATAGAGTTTTCTGGCCTCTCATAGGTGAAACACAAGAGAGAATCAGATATGATGTTTATTGGCCCATTATAGTAAAGATATTACAGAATATTGCCAATTATGCGAATAATGTCATTTAAGGAGTACAGAAAATGTAACCTATAGAACTCCTTATACCCAGTTCGAAGAACTTATTTCTCATTCTTATTGTTAATATCGATATCACAGATCCCACAGAGCTGTTTTGGTTATGAAACATAAATATATTTTATGGCTAGGAGATCAATATTTACGCTGATCGGAAGGCATTCCTTACAGCAAAATCTACATGCGACGCTCTGTTGGAGATATATACTACAACTGGTATTCGGAAAACTATAGTAAGTGATCAAGGAAACAAATTATTTCTCAGCTGACACAAGAATTTATGAAGCGCCTTGGATGTCATCCAGAATTTTCCGTTCCAGGATATGTTCATCTTATGAAATTTGCATTTATGTAAAAAGTTTTAGTGATTATAGTTATCTCTTGTGTAATGTAACACGAAGTGCCTCATAAGAGCCAAGCTGTACCACACAAATAAAATTAGAGAGGTACTATTTAATACTGAGGTAAATGGCTATCTCGATAAATTCGTGATGGTTTCGGCGACTAATTTCTGTCGCCAAATTTGGCAACAATTTGCCAAAAGTCGTCAGATTTGGCAACCATTTAGGAAATTATCGTCCGGTTCCAGTATAACAGTAATTGATATTGCAATTGGTTCCTATTTGTTATAAGGTATTTGTCCCGTCTTCTTGGCACGCTCATCAAGAGGTCCGTGGTTCGAATTCCGGCAAGTGCATTGTTCGTTTTTCATCTCTCCTGCTTCGAAATAACCTAATTTCTCTACACTGGCGCCCGAACTCCAAAGTGGTGGATGATGATTCTCCACCACCAAGATTTGGCGACTGGGTCCCCTGATCCCCACTCGTCCTTTAAAAAGGGGCGTATATAAAGCATTTCTCCCGCCTTCTTTGCATGCCTTCGTGGTGTAGTGGTCAGCACACTCGAAGCGTATTCGAGAGGTCCTTGGTTCGAGTCCCGGCGAGGACATTGCTCATTTTTCATCTCTCCTGCTTAGAAATAACCTAATGTCCTATAGTTTAAGTGTAACCATATCTGGCCCTTTTACCGTATATGCATGCCTTCCAGTAATTTCAAGAAATAAAAAGTACTGGAAAGTTCGCGGCCAGGGGAAACTGTATAAGACCGGAGAGAACATCAATTTTTAGTCTTTAGTTCGGAACTGACTTCGGAGTACTGATAGATCACTATGCGAACTTCGTCTTTTAGATGTTCTTTCAATTGCGTTGAACTTAACGTTCTTAGTAGTTTGAAGTGCAACTCTGGTTGTAGTCTGTGACAGTGAGAATAGCTGTGAAAGTACTTTTGCGGAAAAGCGTTTCTTTTGAGGAAATAAATTTTATCAAACTATCACTGGCTCGGTGCGCATTGAATCTTTTATTAACCCGCATGCAAGCAATAATTTTTGGTGTCATACGTGGAATTGAATTCCGGCGACAAGAACGATGAGAGTGGACCAAGAAAAATTGGAAGTAGGTAAATAGGAAACGAAAATTGAAATTTCACGATAACGGAAAAGAAATTCGAAGCTGTGGAAGGCAGAATAGACGCGACTAAAGTTGGAGAAATATAAGGAATGGTTCTGCTGTTGAAAAACAAATCGAGGCACGGCTGAAGTTGGGAAAATATAAGGAATAGTTTCTGTTGTTGAAAACCAAATCGAAGAAAAATTTCTGCTGTCCAACAGTAAATAAAAGAAAAAGTTTCTGGTTTGGAACAACAAACTCATGACAGGGTTCTTGCTGCTGTCGCCAAAGAATTTGACAGATTTAAGAAATCTATATCGGTAAGCCGACACAATTCTAACGCATTTAAATTCTTAACCAGTTTTCTCGTCCCTCTCTAAAGCTATCTAAGAATGATCGAAAGACCACCTGGTAAATTTATAAGACGCAGTTTTGTACAGCTCGGACACAAATGGATGGGATTCAAAAGCCAAGGCATACTACCTTTCTGAGAATTAGGAAGGTGCTATGTGTGCACACTGATTAAATGTGTGCTTTTTTTATCGATTTTACAGTAGCATTTTAATGGATTTCAAAAATTTCAGCCGACCAGTATCAAACCTTCCCAACCGAGCGAAAGTAGTAAGACAATTATCTTATTTTCTATTTCTTTAAGCTTTATTTTGTTTCGTTTTTGATGTGCTTGGGAGCTGTGTCTTATTGAAAACATAGGTAATGGGATTATAGTCCTTTGCGTGCTACTGAACAATCAATTGAAATGAGTTGATGCATAAAAATAGAAGTTATATATCAATAACGGTAAAATCAGCGCAAATAAAAAAGGCGAAAACAATTAAGTAATTCAAAATCGGAAACACAGCATTCGTCAAACGAGGGCAAATCCTTAATTACAAGCGTGTCAAAACATTTGAAATACTTTTTCGTAATCAGTAAGCCTTTAATGCTTTTCAAAATTTGAAATTACTTTTCGAGTACACTTTAGATCATCTTTTATTAGCTTTCGCATTAATTAATCTAATTTCTTCTAAAAATAAGAAAAAAGGATTTGAAATGACAATAAAAGCTTAGCAACGTGTATGAAAAACTCTTAAATCAGTACTTAGGGAAATAAATATAAAAACCAGATTAATTCTAAACATGAACGAAATTATAAGAGGGCTCAACGACAAGTAAAACGTAAAGAAAAATATTTTCTTAGTTTTATTCATGTATTCTATCTTTGCTTTCATTCATTATTTACTTTTTGCTGTATTTTATTTTAACACGTCAATAATTTTATTTCTGTTTTTTATGAAATGTTACTATGAATAGCGCAAGACTTTCCAGTTTGCACGTCACATCCAGACTAACTGCAACTGAGATTAGAAAAGGACAAAATTGTTAATGATAATTTTTAAACTGATAACATTAATGTGCTGCTGTTTCATTTTGTTTATTAAAATATATTATTTAAAATAAAATGGCTAACTAAGAAAAATTACTGTTTTCTACTTGCGATATATTATCAATATTGTTAGTCTACTTATCATATATTATCAACATTGTTAAGCTCGTTCATATTGCAAAGCATCTTGTTGTTATGATTATTATTGATTTAAACTCCATTATTTATTTATATTTTGCTCAACATTTGTCTTTCGTATGAAAAGGGTCATTTTCAGAACAAAAGCAGCCTGTCTTTCGAAAATGAATTTGATTCAGCTGCACCAAAACCCACCAGTTAGTGGATGGTAGGGTGAATATTAAGGATTGAACCCGGTGGTTCAATCCGGGTTCTACAAATTAAATTCAGACAAATGGACTAACTGTAAGAGAGATTTCGTGGTTTGTTTATGTCTCACGAGCCAGCTACCATTAGCATTTCTCCAAGGAGGAATCACTCTTCTTAGGTAAATAGGCCTCGTGTGTTTTGTCATAATCCAAATCATATGATAAAAAATAGGGGTGCGAGATGGTAAATCTGATAGTCGCTTGGCCGCCACCAACGTGATTCTAGTATCTAATTAAAATCTAATATTTAGTTCTGTATCTAGTCAAAACTAGGGAGCCATCGTTACAAATTGTTGTTGGTCCTGCCCAAATTTGACTTAATGCGGCAGTTCCAAACTGTTAATAATGTTATAGGTTTAAAACTTGATCTGTGCTATATATTAGTCTGAAGCAAGGATCCTCCTATTTTTTAAGACTTTAACTGAGAAGTCTTCTAAGTTGTGTTCCTTTTCCTACAACTGAGTCTTCCACACAATTATATTTATGTACTGAGTATTTAAAAAGAAGAAGCTGAAATCAATTTGCAGAGGTACAGAAGTTAAGTAACAAGAATTTTCTTTTGATTGCAACAAATTTCTGGACATTCTATTACATGTCAGCGAAATTAGTGTTGTAGAGTCATTAGGCTATTTGGAAGCAGGAGGTGTGAAAAATGACCAATGCCCTCACCGGGACTCGAACCACAGACCTCTCGAATACGCGTCGAGCGTGCTGACCACTACACCACCAAGCCATGCGAAGAAAGCGGGAGAAATACTTTATAGTGTATGGTTAAGTAGCCTGATATAGGCCTATACAGCCATGGTAGATGTACAAGATGAACAGTGATTTAATTCTGTTAGAAGTCTTTTTGATACAACACTGAAAATGCTACAGTTAATTCTTTTGAACGTAATGCTATTGCGGCGGTATCTTTTTTTTTCAAGTTGCATCTTAGAACTTAAGCTGCAACTGTGTTTCATGTAATCATAAGCTGTACACTTTAATAAATTTGATAAATTGGTTTTATTAGTTTCTGTTTCATTTATATAGATACTACCTGCATTGCAAATAATTTACCCAAACTTCCAAAACACAGCGGGCTAACTTGGAGAATACTAGTTAGTTACTTTTAAATAAAGTCTAATACTTCACAATTTTATCCGTTTTGAATTTGGAGATTAGATTAAATTCACAGGCCTATTTGCATTCCTTGTTCTGTGTAATTTGTTAATACGTAGCGGTCAGACGTAGGTATAACTTCAAAAATATCCAGATTTGAAAAACTTCAAAGGGAAGAACTATGTACAACGAAATATTCAAAATAATTATTTTATTTATTTTACTCAATGTGTCGCTAAATTGGCATTTGTTATCTAATGCACGATGAATATTTTTGTCATATAATCCAAAATTTCATCTTTTGCTGCTCTTTGGTAATTGTGATTAACTCTCGCCATCGTTTTAAATCTTATATTTTTGGAGCTGACTACCGTTAGAAGTTACTATAACATATAAAAATTATAAAAGAATTTTAGAGAATTGTTCTAACATATTAAGCTCTTCAAAAAATCTTAAGACTGAGTGAGAACAAATTAACATGATTCCAAAACTCAAGACTAATTTGAAAGTAAAGAGCTAATGCATCATTGAAAATAATCATTTAGCTATAGGCTGCTGGTACATGTACTGCATAGAGTAATTACACTGGTGGACAAAATTAAAATATGGAAAACATTTTCCCATATTTCCCTTAAAATACCACACAAAACCTGGACAGTTGGTTGCCATAAAATGTCACTACGATACTGGTGTCACTGAGATGAGGTTACAAATTCCTCTGGGCATCGCTACGCCAGCAGGAGGTATAAAAGCCCGCGTCCAGCTGCTCCGTTCATCCCGCTCTCAAACACAGAAGTCATTTTTATCGTCTTTTTTGAATGATCTTGTTGTTTGTTTGCTGTTTTTCAGGTGGAAAGATTACACATCATCGTTTGGAAGAAGGTATGAGACTAAGAATTGTGCGTAGGCTTAAAGCAGACCAGGCCCTAGCTCAGGTTGCATAAGGAGTAGATGTAACACTAACTGTCATCTCAAATTTGTGGAATCAGTTTAAAAAAAGCGGCACAGTGTCCAACAAACCAGGACAAGATTGCCCGACAGCCACAATGACCAATGACGACCAGTACTTGGTACTTTCAGCAAGCACCAGGGTCATCTACAGCCTCACAACGGTCTCGTAACCTCCCTACTGCCATAGGAATATCAATTTCAAGAATGACATTTGCCAAGGTTCCTTAGACAGGACTGTATGCCAGAAAGTCCGGTATTTGCATCCCACTCACTCTCTCCCACAAAAGAGAGCGTTTACAATGGTGCACACAACACCAACACTGAGCACTACTTAATTGCGCTAACGCTGTCTTTATGGATGAATCCAGATTCAGACTACAACCTGGTGCTCAGGATTACTGTTATGGAGGAAACCGGAGATCAGATACCATCAGGGTAACCGCCCACTGTGATGGTGGAGGAGTGATAGGGTGGGTAGCGATCATGCAAGATGCCCGCACACCTCTCCATGTGTTTGACATTGGTTCCATGAATACCCATAGGTATGAGCAGGATAATTTGCCTCATGTGCGACTTCTCAGGTCTGTTCTTGATCCTGAGTTCATTTTTATAGACGAGGAACGACCACTTAGGACCCACCTGATTGAGGACTATCTGGAAAGAGAGAGTACTCACCGATTGGATTAGCCAGCCAAATCTCCCGGCCTTTACTACTATTTAACATGCTTGGGATGCTCTTATGAGGGGTATGGCAAGACGTCAACCGCCACCCAGAACCATTCAGCTGTTAAGAAACTACGCTGGTGGAGGAGTGGGTGCGAATTCTGCAAGCACTCCTTAACTCTCTATTTAACAGCGTAGCTTCTCATTGTGCGTTTTTTCTGTCTGTTAGAGACGACCACACACTATACTAGCCGCATTTTCACTGCCACCTTTCAACCTCAAGTTTGGACCACATTGAACTCTTGGCCATAACTCATGATAATGAATGGCATTTTCATTGTTGTTTTGTACACACTATTGTCGTACAATAAACTATAACCATACCCACTTTCATTTATTTCTATCCAGTATTTCTTGGGATATACGGGAAAAGGTGTTCCACTTCTTAATTTTGTCCACCAGTATATTTGAAATTTGCCAACACGTCAGAATAAACAATCTCTGAAACAATATAAATAATATAAGCCCAGATTTTCTGTTTTTCATATGAGTAAATGTATGGATTGAAGGTTCTTATTATTTAGGTAATGAGTTACAGACCATTTCCATCTCTAGAATTTATAGCTTATTGTTTATTGGCATTTTAATAAATATATTTTCATCAGTATCCAAGCTTCATATGATTTAATTGGTAGCAGCATGAGAAGTATATATTAAATTTGTAAAAATTTAATAAAATACTTGCGACATTTGTAATAATATTAATACTATTAATATTAATAATTAATACTGATAATGTAAGGATTTTAAGTTCACTAACGTTTATTTTATTTTAAAACTTTACTATCATCTCTTACTTTTCACTTCCGGCCAGAATTAAAGCCTGAATGTGTTTATGCATATTGTACATGCTAACGCTTAAGTATTTAAGTTGTGGCTTTTTGCCAAGAGTAGAGAGTAGAAGGAAAGAGAGAGAACCCTCTTGCTACGAATCTTCACGCGAGCTCGCCATCAGTTACTGTCCGCCTTTAAGGCCAGAAGTTTAACCCTCTTGAAAGTTAAAGACGTACTGTAGTTTTTCGCACTTTGCGTACTACAGACATAGTAATTTAAAAGGCCAGTCTTAGTACTAGTCATATGTGTAAAATATTAAAAGTTAGCTCTTATTTAAATTTTAATTAGTTAGTAGAATTATATTCTTTTACGTTCAGACAACAAGTGGTTGGTCTTTTGTATCCCGAAGTTCGGGAACGTTTGTAAATACGATAAACAAATAAAGGGTAATCTGAAACCTTCTTGTCTTTGTTGTATCTTCTACACACGCACGAACATAGCTTTTAGTAAGCTCCCTGTTCCTACTCGGGATTCCAGTCATGTTTGCGAAATCAACTAAAAGAAGCGGAAAAAGTACATTTTGCAGATAATTTTTGGAGAAGTTTCTAATTTAAAAATCTAAATTCAAATTCAATGAGAGAACGGGCAATAATATTTAATACAAAAAAATTCCTATTGATACTAAAATTGCGAATTTTTATTACTCACATCTTTTCACTCACATATGCTTGTTCATTTGAACTGAATATAGCTATCGTTACCAGTTAATCAACTTGGTTTAAGACTTCAAAACACTTTTCCCTTGACAAGTTCTGTTAGAAGCATTAAAAAGAAGAGATAACAATATTTTTTCTTTTTATTGTTTTGATTTTAAATGTACTCTTTCTCAACTTTTTCTAGCTGTGCTGTAATTTTTGTTTTTATTACGGTATTTTTCTTTAATTTGTATTTCACTCATTTAACTTGTTTCGCGTATATACTCATTTAACTTGTTCCCCTTCAAATATTTAAGCGGCCTCTTGTTTTTCGCTTTTAGTTTTGCGTTTAGAATTATTATTTTTAAATTTTGCAGCACATGGCGCAAATTTATTTCTAACTTGTTTTTTCGTTTTCTAAATGCGTTTTTTAAACTCCTTTATTTAATTTTCATGAATGTATGTATACATATATCATTTTCTTGTAATTTTAAGTTATAAGTTTTGTTTGTTTCAGAATTCAACACGTTTTTCACTTTTTGAATAGTATTTATCATCAGAAGTGTTTTATGATTTTTTCCATTCTTTCCTGATGGTACAGTAAGTATTTTTTTATAAAGTACTAAAACCATTTCAATCTGAACTGCTTAGCTCTAGAATCTATTGTTTTATGTCTTAATTTAATATTACTCACACATATCTACATATCTATATATATATATATATATATATACAGAGAGAGAGAGAGAGTTCATATACTTTTGTATATTTGAAAGTTGAAATTCATATCCATATTCACTTTTGTATTCTCAAAATACTTCTATTTTGTCGTTATAAATTTGCATAACTGCAAAACATTCTTCCACTACGTAAAATTATGCCATGTTTCGTACGCCCACCAGTAAATATATAAAGAGAAATGTTTAATTATTTTCTTGTAACTTTAAGCCTAAGTAATAAATTTTGCTTGGTTTCATCATTACACACCATAGCTTCTGAGCCAAATTGCTATGTTCTTTGCTTAATGGCTGATCTTAAGCGCTTAGGCTTAGCTTGCCATTAAAATTATAGCTTCGACAAGCCGTTAGCGAAACATACAGCAAATAAACTCGAATTTATGAACAACTTTATTCCAGCCACGAAAACGTGTATCGATTTATTTTAGCTTTCTGTAATTAACTGCATTCGTAAAACTTTGACAGTTTTCCGCCATTGATGAACAGATATTTACATGATTTAGGAACTGCTATACAAGTGCAGAATCCATAAAAATAACTAATTTTCTAATCTAAATCTTGTACACAATTTATTTGCAAGTTTCTTCTAAAGTTATTTAACGGCATGTATGCAGTTAGTTAAAAGGTGCACTAAAACTTTACCGACTATAGCGACTAATTTAATCTTTTAAATAACTTCCTAATGTTTTCGAAATGCTATTAAAAGATCAGGGCATTTTTCCTTTCATTAATCTTATTTGGAAATTAGAGTAGAAATTTTTAATCCAAAATGTTAATATATCCGAATTTTCCGTTATCAGTTTCGCTGCCAATGGAATTTTTTAATACTTTTGTTCTTGTTAAACAGCCGTTAACATTAATATTTCTTAATTACTGAGAGCATTAAAATATCCATCTCAAATTTCAATCTTAAACATATTTTTACCTGTAGTTAAAGAAGACTTCTTTTATTTAGATCTACTAACAGTCAAGTCTTAATGATCTGTTAAAGAACATAAGTTCGCAAAATTTTCCCTTTTTTTAACAAGCTGTTAACAATTAACTTTAAGCATAACACTTTTCTTTTGACTAACATATAAATTGCATATATTTACTTAACTAAGATTGTTCTCAATGCAACTCCACTGCATTATCACAGTAGAAAGTAGGTAAATGTTTAAATATAAGCACCTTTCCTCACATAAATTCTGATTTTTAATTTTCAATATAAAATTCAAAAAAGAGAAAAAGATATTATTGCTCATTACGTTTTCCCTTCTGCGGAAGTTCCACCAATGGCCGAATAGTTCTTCTATATATTAGTAGTTTCACTCGGTTTCGAATCCAGCTTAATAGGTTGTCTGCATGGCTGGTTTTCCCGAAGTGAAAATAGAATACGAGCTAGTTTCTCTTAGATATTTTTATGAGACATTTAATTGCTTAATAAATGTTTAAAGTTATGTAACCAATAACTTCATCTTCAAACTTTCGCCTCCTTGGAAATTAAAAAGCATTTTAATTTTAAAAAACATTTTAATTTCAATCGACAGACCAATCTTTCCCATCTGATACCAACGAATACTCATAAGAGGCTACAATGCGAAGCCTATTCACGTGTCCCGAAAACGAAAGTTTGAGAGGATCCCATGTTATTTACAAAACAAGAAACAAAACGAATGTTTCAGCCACGCTGAGCGATGAGAGCCTGTACTAAATCATACAGATTATTACTTAACCTGCCTGTACTAAATCATACAGATTATTGATTTAGTACTGTACGAAATCATACAATACTAAATCACAGAGAGCGTGGCACTAAATCATACAGATTCTGAATGTAATAGCATCTCATATGGCTTCGACTTGACGCCAAATTTCAGTTTTACTGTGTGCTCCACCATCTGTTCGAGCGAGTCGCTGATAAATGAAATCCCAGACATTAACAATGGGCAACATATCTGGGGAATAAGCTGGACATGGAAGAAGTGAAACGTGTTGTGCCCTAAAGAAGGCTTGTGCAATCTGAGAAACATGTGCATGGCCTTATCTTGCTGAAAAATAGCCCCCGGAATGCATTGAAGATTGAGGAGGACTTCTGGCTCCGCAATTTTGCTTATGTAGCGATCCGTGTTCAGGTTACTCACAATCTGCACTAGATGCGATCGATAATTATACCCAATAGCTTCCCGCATTAAGATGCCAGGCGTTTGTGCGACTATCGCGTGATAACACACTGCGGGAGCAGACGTTCGCCTCTGTAACGTCTGAAACGTACTCGTCCATCATTGCACTCCAGAGTGTAGCGAGATTCACCGGAGAAAACAACTTGTCGTCACAGGACACGCCACGCATTGTGCTGCCGTGTCCATTGAAGTGAAAGGCTTCTGTGATTCAGCGACAGGCGAATCATGCGTAGAGAAAACATAGCCGCAATTCTTGCCGCAGCAGATCGCGACGAACAGTGGAGGCAGAATCCACAACACCTGCAGCCTTGTTCTAACATTGGGCTAACACACGAGAGGACACTGTACGATCTGTCAGAGCCATGCGGATGAGGTGTCTGTCATACCGTGCCGTAGAACCCCTCTACCAGGATTTCACATTGTTTGATTCTCCTCTGACCGTTTCTTCCAACCATGCATCATTGTTTTGACATTACGCTGCGTGAGGGCTACGATTGATCGATACGAATGTCCTCCCTCTCGCATACGACGATGTGTCCTCGTTCGAACTCCGCTCGGTGTCGCACCCTCCGCTGTAGGCGAGGCATATTTAACACTAATTAAACATTTACCGCAGAGCGAGGACAATAAACAGACTTCACGCAACTAAACAGTCCTTTAAGTGCACAGAACAAGCGCCCAGTTCTCCTTCTACGCATGCGCAAACGCTTCGTAATTCTAATCATTTGCACGTCTTCTCTAACTTTACATTTACTGTAAGTTTGGTTCAATTTGAATAATTCCTTTATGGTGTCGCAATTTTCCAAACATTAGTGATTGGATGATTACCAAAATTTTCGCAATATGCTATTGCTTTATTAAAATCTACCTTTAATATATGTTTCCGCTAATAAGTAGGCCTTGAAAATTATTTAATAAGATTTTATTATTGTTCAACTTTGTTAATTTTGCCAGATGAAGAGGCATTGTCTAGTTTGGCAGTGTTTTGGCCTGCTCTTGCAATGACGATATTCTTTAAAAAATGAATTTTTCAAAAATAATTTATGCACTTTTAAGCATATATTCTTACATAAATGCTCTTAATGTATGCATCAAAGAGCTTAAAAATACAAAAGTGTTTATCAGTGAAATAAACCAAATGAAAAAATCCGATTTCCAAGAATAAACAACAGTTATATATGTAAACCTATTAACATTTATCTGCTTCTCATCAAAATTTCTGCATCTTGAAACTGCGCACACCAAAACTGAAATTTCTGCGAAAGACAGAATATTTTAGGCTATGCAAATTACTGGCAATTCACTGCATGCGCACTCTACAAGCAAGAGTAATGGCACTTCGAACTATATTAAAGATTTCAATGCTAATTTTTAGTTGTGTGTTGGAGACAGTGTCAGTTTTGGAGAAAACAGGAATTCCTGCCAACACATCTCATAATTCAGTCTGGAAGAGTCACAGCATACAGACACTGCGGATTATGGTACTTCATAATTGTTTCTCGCATTGGTTGAGATTCAATGATTGTTAGAAGAATTTGCAATCGATGGGCCCATGCAGAGCGACGTGCTGTCTCTAAGCTGTTCACACTCAAATCTCGAGATGACCAAAATCTTGCTGGCATCCTTGTTAGTGATCGTATAGCTACATTACGTACCACATCAGCTATAGTCTTATCACATTTTATTAGCTAATTAATGGTACTGAGACAGGATGCAGTGTATTTTACAGCGGCAATTACTCGTGTTTACAGCGTAATGAAGTCTGCAACTCCAAAGTCCACCAGAAAATACGATCCTTACTTCAACTTCCTTTGACGCCATAGCACCAGAATCACTACCTTTAAAATGAATCATATAACGAAGCACATGGGTTCATTAATGGCGTGAAGCCTCTTCTCTAACCAATCCGATGTTTACCTACGGGATCATAATGACACCATATAAAAAACATTGGAAGCTATTTCGTTTCATACCGCTACCGGCCCAGCATCTGGTCGAACTAACGCACATGCCATTCACCTTGCGGCAGCGTATTGGGTCTTTTACTAGCAAACGTCGTATTGTTGAGATTTAATTGACCGTGTTGTGCCATCCAGTTGAAGGATTTGTTTTTCACATTTCTGCATGACAGTAGAAGATTATGCGTTGCTCGCAGTGCCCTACGCCTTTTCAACGATTACTCAATGTCCTAAATTTTCTCTAGAGTTCTGCCTTGGTCGGCCCTCAGAAATCAAATAATGTAAAAATGTCTAATCAATGACTGCAGGGATACTGGCAAAACAGTACCTACCAATCAATAATACAGAAGAATTGTCGCACATAGTTGAAGCTGTACTGATTGCAATATCCCAAAATGCCATGCGAAATCTCTTAGATAGTATATAATAGCAACAGCATATAATAGCGTTGTTATTTAATGAAGATCAAAGTGAAAATTTGATTAATGAACCAAAAGCTGAAATTTCCACTAAAGAATAATATTTTTTAAATGATATTAGAGCCAATATATATGCAACAGAATCAAAAATGCAGTATAATTTAGTACAGTAGTTTTCATAGAAAATTATTTTCGGCAAAATAATTAAGGAGAAGACATTCAGATTTCTTTGCTGCTGATGAAGATGGACCTGTACCTGTTTGTGCTCGAAATCGATTGAGTTCTTGGCTAAATATTGCCACACACAAGGTTTATTGCTTTGCTAATTTTATGTTTCACTTTGGCGTATTTCTCTTCTGTTTTGTTTTAATCAAATTTGCTAAAAAATGATAAGGAAATTTAAGCAATGAAAACCAGAAAATGAGCAGAAAAGTAACTCTACGTATGGCAGTTATGCGTGTTGTTACTTCCATTTAAACTACTGAATTAATTATAAAATTAAAAAATTCTGTTAAATACTATAAATAGCATTAATTTTCTACTCCTTTTCAGGTTTTGAATGCTTAAATTGTCTTGTCAATTTTTGGCCAGTATTTATTAATTAATTGAAAAATATAAAATTAAAAATATTCCTCATTCATTCTTGCGCTCATAAATCATTATGCGAATATGCATTTACAAAATTTAAAGCCTGAAAAACGCATGTCTGCAATATCTTCATACGATGATTTGTAAGTGCTTTATTTTTGACCATGTTATTTCGAATGATGATATTTTTAAATTACCTTGTTATTGAGCCGCTTTATTTTCGACGGTGCTATTTTGTATCATGATGCTTTAGAACTGTGAGGTTTTCTTCTTGCTTTCTTTTCCCTTACGATGTTATGTACGTAAGTACATAACATCGTAAGGAAAAAGAAATGTTAAATGATGTTATGTACGTAAGTACATAACATCGTAAGGGCAACGATGTAATGTACTACCGCGTTTTAGCCTTGCGTTTTTTTCTCCGAGATATTTTCGTCCACGATGCTTTTGCTGTGATGTTTTAGCCTATATACGCGGTAATTCTTCAGAATCTTTCGAATTACGCTTTATCCACTCAATAAAATCTAAGTGACGATGTTATTCCCGCCATATTTTTTGTTCCGCACTATTGTAGAGAACATTAATTTTTTCGATTCTGGAAATATGTACTGTCAACAGCGACCTCACTATATATCCTCCGATTGTTACTGGATGTAATCTCCGTTAACACCGTTAATGCTCGGAGGAAAGCAGCAACAGAGTAAAAAAATACTAAAATAAAAATAATAATAAATGATAAAAGTGCTGTGAGCGTTATTATATGCGCTCATTATTGTAACATTAGTTGAAACATGGATGATAATTCTCATTTAATTAAATAAACTGCTAATAATCTTACAAAATCTTCGATGCTAAGTTTTAGTTTGGGTAGCAATAAATGAGACTTCAAAAGGCAATGGTCTAGAACAATGTAAGCTTCAACCAAATATTAAAAAACGTTGAGCTTAAAAAAAGAGGATGAATTACGTTAATATCTGTCTGTCTTTCACACGATTACTGCAGGTATAATTGCTGAAACATAAAGAAGTTCAAAAATCCAAAAATCCCAAGTTCTCAAATATCTTCAAGAAAAAGTTTCAGAATTAACCTTGCTGAAGGTTTTTGCGAGGAAGACATCTTTAATGCTATCATGAAAATTTAAACCTTAAGCAAATAATCTGACCATTTCTAAAGCAGATGAAATGAGCTCTAATACGGAGCACAGTAAAAAAATTACCTTCTAAGGGAATATTTAAACGCGACTAACCTCTCAAGGAGAATGGGCGGCGAAAAGTAGAATGTAATGTTATCTCCTTTCGATGGAGTAAAACACCAGAAGTAGGTTTCCCCACGGTATGCTCTGGACAATGTATGGTCTCCATATGTCTTCAACGATGTCCTCAACACTGCTGCTGGATTCCGATGAGGATATCTTGTTAGAGTCTTCCCAAACTGCTTATCCTGAAATCAAACGAAATATAAATGTTCATTTCAATTCATCATCACTACTAAAAGCGATATCACATAAAAATAAATAGTATAAAGATCTTTATTCATGCTTTCACTGCTTCTGTTTTGTGTTAGAGCACAAAAATGAATAAATACTGATTCAAATGTATGTCAGGTTCATAAAAAGATGGTATTATTTGTTCATAAATACAGGAAAACACATCCCATACATTATTGCAAAAAGCATTAAACATATATTAAGATCACATCTGCTCTTTACAAAACTTATATCTGTTTATTGTTCAGCATTTAATGCCCGGAAGCATATATGACCCAACCGGCGAGGTAATCTATTTCGAGCTGTACAATGTCCAACCTTTCATTTGGAATCGCATCGACGTAACCTGTATATTTTCACTTCCTGTGGGTCGAAGAGCAAATGTATAAGTCTGACTATAATTCATCAGTCTTCTTAAAGAAATAAAACTTTAGTTACCTGGCATCTGGTTGTAGCGAATATTAGAGTTTTTAGAGAAACAGAATTACAAAAAGCAAAGTGTACTTTCGCTGGGAGTTGAACAAAGCATCTTCGAAAGGTAGTTGAACATGTTAACCACTAACAACACGAGAACATAGTCATGTGAATGCCGTAACCTCTTACAGGTTACTCTCAGTAAACATTTCGAGACATATGTGCCCTTCTCTCCAGTCCTCCTGTTCATTAGCTTCTAGTTTTTACATTTATCTAGTGAATCTAATAAAGCGTACGCATACTTTCTTTCAGATTGTGGGGATATGACCATTTTATTCTTCATTAATTTTCTGACTCTAATAACGGATAGTACTGAAATTGCACTAACAAGAGAACAAAAGAGCATTTATATTTGACAGAAAATAAAACCTAGTTAAGAGAAAACTAATTACCATTATAGCTCATATAAGGCTCAAGAAAACAAATTCAAAATAAGTATAATGCAGATACTTGCATACCCAGCGCATAATGTACATAAAAACAAAATTTTTAAAATATCGAACAAAGAATGGGCATCTAATCTTATATTTTTCTTATGTTTGATTTTTCTATCTAATGAACTCTTCATGCTTCATTTAGTTTCGTTTTCTTGATTTTTAATGCGATCAGTGCTTTGTCATATGTTTTAGTGATCCTCATACATCTTCCTCAATTTTTCTGGCATCTGCGACCAAAATAAAAAAAAGAGATCAACTCTATCCTCCATAATGTTTAATAACGCTACTGTACCGCTGCCCGTAATTTTAAAAAGCAAAGATTTTGTGGGTACTGGTTTTGCGTTTGAACACTAATGTTTTACTTTTCATTTCCGTAATTAACCGTTAAAAACAGCTAAACAACAAGATGTGACATATACAGGATAAGAAAATAACCCATGGATTAAACATTCGCATATATTGATTAAAATAAATCAATATAGGCTCATCGGTTAAGCTCTGAAGCCGTAAGAGTTATACTAGTTAACACACTTTATGAATGATAATTATCAAATTAAAAGCAATGAATTCCATTACTTTGGAAATCTCTTGTATTTGTTTTAAAATTCTTAAAAGAATGCATCGCAGCTTGTATGAAGAAAGATAACGGTCATAATAATGTACTGCGCATCATGGTACCAATCTCTCTGTATGTGAACATTTTTAATATTTCTGCATATTATCTGTTCCAGAAGTGAAGTTATTGCATACATCCACAGTGATAGAACTGATGGCTAATAGACACTGACTATTCTACCAGTAGACATTGCCTTGCGGAATAGATTTAAATTTTAAATTGTCAAAATATGAATATTTATGTGATTTAAAATTTTTCTGTAAGTGTAAGATTTTGTCTCTATTGATTTTGTATGACTAATGGCTACTAAAATTTGCATAAGAACTTTGATATATATAACTTTGGTAAATATAAAAACACTACGATGACTTTGCTCTACGCGAACAACAACCTCTAATTAACCTTCCGCAATTTCAGGATCTTCCCCCTAGACAAGTACTGTCCAGAACTCTCTGGCCTGTTATGTAACCGTTACTATAAATAGCTCTATGCGCCATTTTTAGTCAGCGTGCGTTCTTCGTATTTGTTGACATAGCTTTTCATCTTGCAAGCATAATCCACACCAAATTTTTTGAAGAGTTTGAAATTTAAACAGAAAGCGCCACCGAAAAGCGATTGACACACTATTTCAAAGCATGATCTTGATCTATTTTCGGCATGGTGACGGAATTACATGTTGAAATCCAAAGTTTTTTCCCACGCAGAATACTGTCGACTAATTATTTACCTGTGATATTTGCAGTCGATGGGCATTGGAAAATTATGAAGCTTAGCAATCAGAGTCCGGATGTTGCCGTTGCGACTGGAAGGCAGCAGAACTGAAGACAGTAGAATTTCACTTTAAAAACTCCACATCTTTCTTCAATTCATATTCTCATTTTCTTTCGAATAGTAAATTATAATTATCCACAGGTATATCAGTCTTAGAGGCATCAAAAATGGGAAACTGAAACTTTGCGATGCAAATATCACACACACACATATATATATACCTGCTATATATATATCTATATATGTATATATATAGATATATATGCTACCTACCTACTATGTATATATATGTGTGTATATATATACTCCTTTTGCTTATCTCTCCCTATCTGTATATATAGATTGCTTATCTCTCTCTTTATGTATATATATAGAGAGATAGATATATGAGAGAATTATTTAAGAATTGTAAGAACAATGATCCCCTACCTATTTTCATTTTTTGAATTTGAACTAGTTTATTCTCTCAACAACATATAAAAAATTTGTCAACTTTCTCAGTATATAGATAGATAGATAGACTACTCTCTATGTATATATATATAGAGAGAGGGAGATAAGCAAAAGGAGTAAAATTCTAAAAGCTATCGGCTAAAAGTGAATTTGATACCTTAGTTCCAGAGTTAAAAAACTTGAACAAAAACAGTTACTAAAAATTAAATGCAGCTGTAAAAAACTAAAAAATGAAATGTTGGTATTGAAAAAACTCAACATTTAAAAAAATTAAAACACGTAAAAATTAAAAACAATTTTAAGCACAAGCTAAATTAAATATTAAAAAACACCAGAATAAATAACAAAGAATGGCAGTAAATGGCAATTTAGCTTAACTCGAGGTTAATCACGGACTTATCAAAGACAAAGCGTTGCAAATTCGACACAGCTAAACTCCATTACGCGTTTCTTCAAACGACAATAATTGAAACAGAAACGAAAAAACTTTAATAGAAAAATAAAAGAAACTACATATTACAGTTGGTCTCAATTCTTATCGTTTCTTTTTCCGACGCGCCTGCCATAAATTTAAAATTTAAACACTATTGAGAAAATTTTACAAAAAGGTTGGTAAGGTGAATGTACAAATAAACATAAATAGCCAATTAGGCATGAGTTAAAAAATACATAATTTTTTGATCAAATAGGTATCTTGCGTTCTTGTACTACTTTCTAAAAATTATATATACATATATATATATATATATAGCAGTCATCAGTCAATTTTAAAAATATCTGCTTTAAATCCAATCTAAGAATTTTCGTAAATAAAAGTTTAATTATTTTGTTAAATTTTAAAGCACAATGTCTCTCAGGTTGAATGAAATAATGAACTAAATTCTAAATGTTATGGAAATAATACGATTAAATCTGAAATGTTTGCACGGCAGGATAATTATTTGATTCTAGTGTAGTTTGCAAAGCGATATTTACCTGCTTTATATTTTAAGGTCTAAAACGTTTATCAAAAGGTTTTAGTTTCTGCAGAATACTTTAAGATTATTCGAGAAAATAACATCATATGGAAAAAAAAACTAATTAATTTTTTAATTAAACTGCTAATAATCTTTATAATGTTTTGAAGCAAAGAAAGAGATTTTTTAAATATAAGCCAGATGTACATATGTAATTTCATTTTCATGCATCCGTTTTGAAGGTGTAACCGTTTCTAATACTAAGGAAAACTAGACATGGCTGACACATTTCAAAGTGTCAATCATTTCTACATGCAATATTTGCTGAAATTTGATTTAATATTTCATTAGAGATTAAAAACTATTGGAATTAGATGCATGCGTTACAAGCATACGTAATGATCAACTTAATTTAAGAGTTAAAGAGCAAGAGAAATCAAGTGAAATCTAATGTTTCTTACCGTAAGTTTCTGGACCTTTCCTTTCAAAGATGAATGGGTTCCTACATGTTGGAACAAAGAAGGTCTGTAGTGTATCCAGACATTATCTTTCTGCTTCCGGCAATCTTTCTGCGTAAAATTAGTATATCTATTAATTATATTTACTCTATTTAAAAACTTTAAGCACAAGGAAAAATGCAAAAATTCAGTCAGAATTTGAATTACCACATTTTCGCTCCAGTTTTACATAGATGTTATTATCACCAAGCAATCTGCCAAAGCATATAAAATGTAATAAGCTGTCAATTTACAAGCTGTCAATTTTTGAACTCTAATGCTTGCATCCTAAACAGCATATAATCGCTCTTTTCGCTTAAATATAGCACACCCTTCATTATACTAACATCAAAAATTCAGATAAAACCCATTAGAACCTGCTGTTTGAGCCGATATGAGTGAAAACGTAGCTGATGACCTGAAAAACAAGTATAGATATGAAGAGATAAGTTGTTCAAAATCTCCCATTCGCTATAGTCCAAGTATGCGGTATTCTAACTGATTGAGGTCTTAATTATTTTTGCTAATTAACTCCTAATTATGCACAGAAAACTAACTGAAAACAGAGATTATCCGAAACTGGACCGTTAGTGAAAAAATTTTTTAAACCAATGTTATGTAGTGGAACAGTGGTGGTAATTATATGTGTGCAGAATGCCCGATTGAAAAGCAGCTCAGGAGGCATTTTATTAAACCAAAATGGAAAGGTCGGTTTAATAAATTAATTAAAAATTTTTTAATTAATTAAGTAATTATAATATATTTAATAATTTAATAATATAAATAATTATAATATGTTTAAAAATATTTAACAAAACTTATATAAACAGGAGTAATAGCAGTGCAGAAACAAATTCCAATATATATTTATTTTCTTTTTGAAATCTGTATCTTGGTATTTTTCAGAAATTTCTTTTGGTTAAGTTTTGTAGTTTAAACATACTCATAGCTAGTTTTTAGCATCCAATAACAACTAAATGTTTACCAAACTAAGAATAATCTAATTACGAAAACTTTCCAAGCGAGACAGAACTCGGAGTGAATAATGACAAACTATTATCTTTCTGTTATTTATTAAAGTTTTCTTTAACGCATACAGGACAAGTTATACAAAAAAATTTTCAGTTCCTACTTAAGTCAACAAAGAAAAATTTTATTTTAGATACTTTTTATTAACATTTTTTCGTTCCTAATTTATGAAGCTGATGGTGGTCTATAATTTATCATTCTATCCATCTCCTGTAAGGCTTCATTATTGCAAGAAGCCTCTCCAGTGAGTTTCGAGCATCCCAGTTCTTCAATTAATATTCCATCTAATGATTTCACACGACTCAAGGAGATATATACTTGACCTGCTGCGAAGAGATTTCATTGGTACCTTTTCTTGGCGCTTATGTTTTTTTTTTCTAATCGTCGCTTGCGTTGTGTTGCAGTTTCTTTTCGCTTTCTGTTCGCGTTCTCCATTTGCGAAGCAAGGGACGTGTTAAAGGCTTATATTTTAAACATATATTATTACCACGTTAATATAGAAATGTGGGTAGAATTTTCGCTACATAATGAAACATTACATCCGCTTCATCCAACTCTATAAAACTACAATTCTTTATTCCATACACTTTAAAAATCTTTAGGACTCTGTCTTACTGTTGCCAATTATTTTTGTTAAATATTACAATCCCATTTATCACAGTCATGTACTATTATTTATAAGTTGTTATAAAATTAATTTTTACAGCACGAATTCCTAATAAACGCTCATTATTTGTAAGTCTTATAATATATTTAATAAAAACAGCATATCTTTAGTTCCGATAAGCAGGAATAAATAAGTAGGAATTGACTTTGAGATGTGAAAAAATTGTATTAACATCACATGTCATCCGCTACAAGTTTAAGAAATGTATTTGAACTTGAGTGGATGAATAAAAAGTATTTTTTTTAAATTTGAAAATTTGAACACGATATAGGGAGAGTGTAATCTAATAGTAGGAATTTCATTAAAAAATACATATATTTATGTATAAATATTTATAAATTTCTTTATTTCTTATTACAACTTACACTTAAGCACCTCATGGCGTTTCGATTTTAATTAGTTTGTAACCTTGTACAAAAATTTCCAGAAACTATCTTTATCACGATTTGGACACGTTCGTCAGTCATTCGGGTTCCTTTCTTTTAGACATTTTAATTAATTTTCAACAAAGTTCGTAAATGGGGGTACTTATCTTTTGACAAGCCCTAAAAGAAATTAATGAAATCTATATATAGAAATATTCCAATACGATTTATATCACAGCGTAAATTAATTAGCTCAATAAGTATTTTTTTGGGGTGGTACTTATGTTCCTCATAATGATGATAAAAATAATATGAAATTCGACTCAGAATCGTTAAAATCGTAAACGTTTTTAAAATTCTTGTCATCATAATTAATGTTATCATGATATCAATTAGTTTACAGAAAATGTATTCGTGAGTCGTATAATATTGCTTCGGGGACCCTTAGTTTAAGACCACTGTTGTAGTAAAGTATTTAAAATAGGATTTCGTCAAAACAGCAGTTGGTCTTAGATATGATTAGATATGATTGCAGACGTTTCCTCTCAGAAAGATCTTTATATTTCTTTTCTATGATGTATATTGACATTCTGTAAGCTATTATATTGAATTTGCTCAAAGCAAAGATGTCGAATTCAATTTATGGATCCATTTAGACCAAGAGCTCGTTGGCACGTTCCGTTGCTTTACCTGATTCATATTTGTTTTTCCATCTTTATCTTCTTCTCTCTGTTCTAGCAGCTAAGTCATTATTTACAAAATGTCTTTATCTGATAAAATATTGTAGGCAAATTTCTTCTGTAGCCCTGATTCACCGTTTCCTCTACTTATATTTCAAATGCCTTGACCAGAAGTAGTTCTCCATTTAAACCAGATGTTAGCCTTTTTTCAAATACGAATTAGTTTTAAGATTTTAATTTCATTTAGCTCAGTTGCCGAGTTGTTAAAACCACTGAATACTGTTAATTTCACCCAGGTTCTATCCTAGACGAACGAGCTGGCTGTGTGGTGGGTTTTCGTGGTTTTTATCTGTAACATTAATACGAGCTGTTTCGCTTCAAAACGTCCTTCCCCCGAAAGGTTTCTTCCTAAGTCGATAAATCTTAATTCGTGCTTTGGCATATTCAAAACTACCAACGTTACTTTCATTTAAAGTTTTAGCAACAATATTTACTTCAAAATTTGTAAATTTTCCAATCTTCTCATCTTTGAACACCAGCCTCAGAAAGATTTCTTTCATTCGTGTTATTTTCGACAGTGCAGACATAACAAAGAACACGGTGTACTTATATACCTATAATATCGCGTAATCACTAATTACAAGTATGGCTTTTCAAAATCAAAATAGAAGGTGAAGGAAATAAACGACCGAACAATTGGTGACGTGAAAAATATCCAGAAATTTTTCTAATGATCTTAAAAGTACAATAAATGAGACCAAGGCATAAGAAGAATTCGAAAGTTTGCAGCTAATGAAACTCGAAGACTTCAATTACTGCAGATGAAGAAAAGGCATCTTAAATTAAACGAACGGCAATGAAAGATTGCATAATTAAAAAAAATATGTAACTCTACAAAAAGTTTAATTTTCGTTTCGCTGATGAACGTAATTAGTTCTGAAATAAAGTATTTATTGCCTTAATTTACAAAATCTTGCAGTATATTTTGTGGAACAGGAAGAGATCGAAATATAGTTAACTGAAAAATTTATATATAATGAAAAGAAACAATACAGTGTTCTTTGATAAACAGTTTACTTCATATTTCACTCAATAAATAAAGGAATCGGTTTCTAAAATCATTTAACTAACACAATTCGTACTATCACAGGCTATAATTTTCCATAAGAACCTCTAAAATTATTTATCCAATCTTCTATTTAAAATTATTATTTATTTCTATTTTAAACAAACTTCAGTCGCCACTGCAAATCAAATTGCCAATATTTATCAAAATAAAAACACACACGTCAAAATCGACAATATCAGAAACGAAATCTCTAAGAACATTCAACAACTTTACGAAGACTAACAACTTAAGACGGAATTTGGAGGTGATGAAAAATGGGGATACTTTAACCGTCAAAAAGTTGATCGCAGTTAGTAAATCATATGCAGCAAATAATAGCTTCGACAGCAATGAAAATGATGAGACAGTCATTCAGATAGAAGGCAAGATAAAGGGATATCGATTTTTGGCTGAATAAATGTGATGTACTCGGCTCAATGGAATCGAAAGTACCCGAGTATTATCAACGCAAAAACAATCATTTTAATAGCATTGGCAAGGGAGTCAGGAGTGGAATCTCACACATGATTACTTTAACGTGATTTTCTGACTTGGAAATGAAGGAAGGGATAGAATTTTTGCTCTCAGCAAGAGGGAACATTGTTCACTTACACTGCGTCTTCTGTAATAAATAAAATTATAAAGGAGGTTGGTGGATAAATTGATATTTCGACTAAAAAAGTCGAGAGATATTCATGTTTGAGGTTTAATTCAATTAGGAAAAAATAAGTTCTCATTTTTCGACGATATTATTTTACTTTAATTAATAATTTCGGCTGCAAAGATATTAATTATATTTTGCTTTAGCAATGACTCTCGAATTGCTGATATTTAAAAAGAGAAGTCCTGTAATGGTATGAATATGTGTTACTTCAGCATACACTACATTGCTTTTAATAACAGTACATCCTCTGGAATATTGGAAGTATCGATTTTATTTAAATCATGATCCATTAAAAAGAGTATGAACTCATAATACAAAATTAGGAATTTGCAAATTATGTCTAATTTCACGAAATGTATTAAACAATGGTATTAAGTATGCCGCAGAAGAATTATGAAAATATTCAGAGTCTAATACGTAAGTGTACATAAGCGTGTCTGCGAGGCTGATACAAACGCACGAGGAATTTTTAGAGATTTGCGTGCTCATACTCCTCCACGACATTCGCCGTGTTTCTCACAAGAGTTGCATAAATTTTGTATAAATTTTATAAAGTACCAGGTAAAATGAGAATCAACGAATGTATTGCCGACCGAATGAGATGTAAGATTGTCTGAAGATGATGTAAGACGTCTGATTGTCTGAAGATGACGTAAGACGTCTGATTGTCTGAAGATGATGAAGATGATGTAAGATGTAAGACTGGGGCAGGCCAATCATAAGTGTCTGTAATGCCCAATTAAAAGCCGAGGGTCGTCTGCAATTTGTGAAAACAGTTTCAAGACATTGAATCTATATCGGAAAGACCTAGACAAGTTCTACCAAGCTTCACAAAGCCGAATGATCCTTATTTAGCACTTTTAGCGCAGCGACGCAACAGCTTGACTGCTACAGCTTAACAGCTCTCACGTGAGTTGTATGCTGCCACTGGAACACGAATTTCACGTGTTACATCTGTCCGAATGTTTCACGAGATAGAGTTATAAGCCAAATCCTCCGTTGTTTACATCCCACTCACTGCAGCACACAAGAGAGTGCGTTTAGCAATCTGCGGACACGCGTCTTAGGCCAGATATCATCGGAGAGCTGTGCTTTATACGGCCAAGTCCGGGTTCAGTCTGAACTCTGATTCTCGACGTGTCTATGTCTAGAGAGAGTCTGGAACATGATACTATCACACTTTCATCAGGGAAAAAGAACCTTATGGCGTTGGAGGTGTAATGGTTTGGGTAAGCAGTATTATGTTGGATGCCTGCCCATCCCGATATGTGTTTGACAAAGGCCATGAAGTACGGGTATGAAGTATACAGAAGAGATCTTAGAGACAAATGTTCTACGTTTGAGGGGCGCAGTTTGCCTTGGGTTCCTGTTAATGGACGACAACGCTCGTCTACATAGGGCTCAGCTGGTCGAAAATTGCTTGGGAAGTGAGGATATTCGTCGCATGGATTGGCCAGCCGGACAGCCTAGATTCAACCGATTAGAGCATGGCTGTGACGCCCTTGGGAGAGCAGGTTCATCTCGCCATCCCCCTCCGAGAACTATACAGAAGTTGAAAATTGTCTTGCTGCAGAAATTGGATCGATTGTCACAGGTACTTCTCAAATGCCTCCTGTCTGGCTGTAAGATGGCATTGTACCCCATATTAGACTCATTTCTTCTTCTATATCAGAACGCGGATTTGGGGCATCCGTACACTATGAGCTCAACTGATAACTTTGTTTACGTAAAATGAATGGTACATCTCTTTCTCTGTTATTAATGTATATTCATTTCAAACTTCATCAAAATCTGTCCATTTTCTTTTCAAAAATTCCACATAATATGCAAATTCGTAAAACTTTGCACACGAGTATAGATGTATGTAACAACCACTGCTAACGGCTAAACACGGGCTTATTATCAGTGCCAACAAATATGATAAATACAATCATATTTCCAAAACACGTTCAAGATGCCGCGTGCAATCATTAGTGATGTAATAATAAAATAAAAAAATGAAACATTTAATGAAATTCTAATTTTGATTTAAGAAGCTGAAACATTAACAGACAGAAACTGTCTATGGCTTCGATTCGTGAAGTTAAATTAGCAAGTGAATCTCAGCTAAGCCTCTCAATTGACTTGGGAAAGTCATGATATTTCTTATCAAATGTCCAGCTCTATTTGCACTTGAGTTAAGTGGAAAGCTGTTCGTCGAATACAGTATCGTAAACTGTGTTGCTAAGAAGCACTTGAATAATGGAAGAACAACTTTTAGGTCATGAATCATGGTACGTGTTGTTGAGATCAGATGAACAAACCAATGAGCCTATTTTACTCTATTGATCTTGTCCCTCGAGCTTGTGAAGCTGATGGTAATTTTTTTCTTTTTTTTGGCAACTTTTTGGAAGCGACTCATTTTTAATATAACAAAGTACATCTTCACAGAGTAACAACCACAACTGAGTGAATTAAAATGTGCAAATGAATAAATTTTGTTGGACGAGGGAAAGTTTGTTTTTTAAAACAAAAAAGCATTTTTAGAATGAGATGCACCACCTGATGCGAGCTGGAACAAATTTTTCTGCACTGATATATTCAGTTTTCGGTTTAATTCAATTTACTTTTACATGTTAAATCCCGTAAATTCTTTATCTCCGCTATCATGTCTTTGAATTAAAGATCTCACATACTTTTAATAATTTTCCTCACTGTCATTTTGTAAGTTTTCCTTTCCCTAAAAGATATGCGGTGGGATAAGAAAAGAATTTATCAAAGGAATTTTTTTCCTCAGAACTCCTGTAAAAAATTAATATTTCATACCTTTTAGAAATAAAACGTGCCTGTAATCGAACCTATCATAATCAGAAAGTTCACTTTATTTCATTTACTTCTTAAATAATCAAGGTTTTATGACTGGCCATTCAAGTGTGAATAAATTGTTCAGTCTGTTTCAAAATCATAAGTGTAATGCAATATTTATATAACATATATAAGGGTGATAAAGTTTTTTTTGACATATTAGGACCAATAAGAATCTCGTAACATTAAACAAAAGCACTAGTGAAGTTATTATGATCATGCATTCTTTATCTGCATCTCTCTAGCAGACTCATATGTATGAAAGTAAAAACTTCTGATGCATCAGGAGTTTAATTAATCATTCGCAATATTATGATACGGAAAAATTACTACACATGTATTGAGAACGATAATTTAGTTTCAAAAGAAGGAAACATTTCATCAAAATATTTCCTAAGCAAAGAATTTTTAATTCACCCATGCATAGGTAATTTTCCTTACGATTTGTTCTGCAGTGGGGAAGACACATCCGCTGGTCGGTCAGGGCATACGTCCTGTAGACAAGACACATCCTGTGGTCGTTTCGCCATAAAGATCTGTTTTCGTTGATGATCGTTTCATAACTTTATAAAGTTTTATTTTTACTAATTATTTTGTGTTAATTTTTTCCTCTAACTTCTGTTTCTACCGTCAGCATTCACCGGAATGGGAATCAAGTTGATAACGAATCTGTAGTCAGAGAGTTTTGACAACTGAATAGAAAGCAATTTATTTGCTGACTCCTATATACTGACCTGGTGTTACGAACGAGTTTTGAAATTTGCGCATTGAGAAGTGCGGTTTTTGAATCTCTAATGTTACAACGTTTTAAAAAATAATAGTATTATCACGATTTTTTGAATTAAATCTTATTTCATGACTTACTTTTCTAGTTATGTAAAGATGAGAATTCCCTGGAATCAAAGAAAAGTTAAACTGTAGTTGTTTAATATTTAACTAAGTTTAATTTCGCAATTTATAGATCGTTTATTTCCTTAATTTTCAGAACATACTTTGGGAATATATAGTATCAGAAACGCTGATTTTTTTTATTTTAATACAACTAACAGCAAAAGCGATCTTCAAAATTTACAAAACGTGAACGAAGCTTGAAAGTAAGAGTTAAGCATGTCTGTTCAATCTACGCAGACATTTTTATTAAATGTTTTGAAAGATGTCCACATTATTGCAAAGCTGTTAACTTACTTTAGAACTAGGATTTAAAGATAGCAGTAATACTTATTTAACAGATATTGACAAACTGCCTGGCTATAAAATATCTTGTAGCAATATATAAAAGACAATAAAATGCGATAAATTTTCCATTTTGTTTTTCCTTACGGACTTCCGCCCCTTTGCTGTCATTAAACTCCATTCTGAAATGGCACCATTAAGAAACGTCTCGTTGAATGATTGCCACGTTAAGTGTAAAATAAAGCGTAATGTGGAAGAATTATTGAATCTGAAAGAAAAGGATTTCGAAAGTTTTCTCTTAGGATTTTGTACTAAAAGAGAATAATGCGCATTTTGGTAATTTACCAGCTTAAGTACTTTTCAGGTCACATGAAATTGCTATTGAATATTTTTAAATTTACCCCCAGAGAAGCACTTTAAGTGCATAAGAAAATTAGAATGCAATATATATGAATTAAAACAAAGCAAAGACATTCCATGAAATGTATTTACTAATAGATGTGATATATGCTTTTCAATAAACCTCAATTTAGGGCATTATGCAGATGTTGCCTAAAACCACACTTAAATAGCGTTGTTCCAAAATAATGTACCCAGAAACAAAAGAGTAATTTTTGAGGCGTTTATATCTCTTGTGAGTCATGTGCTTCCGGAATTACATCTTTAACCGAGATATCGTTAAAATATGTCATTAACTAAAATCAAAGCCTAATTTTCTAGGAAAATATTAAATACAGCTGAAAAACTTTAAAATAAAAAATAAATGACTAAACAATAATCTGCAAATAAATGAATAGAAATGTAGTCTGAAATACAGATTATATTCTAATATTTCAGAGAATAATTTATTGTTCAAAATTTTCGGAACTTAACAAAATATGAATAAACTATCAACTTAAAAAACTAAACTACAGTAAATAATTTCTACCTTTTCTTCATCGTGAATTAACTTCATAGGGAGTCCTTTGCACCTGATTTCATGCAAAAGATTTCATTATTCAAGGTACAGCGGAGTACATTTTCACTGAATGTATTGCTCGGAATTGAAAGGGGAATAAATTTTGCTTTGTCACGATTTGGAATTCACGTAGCAGCTGCTTTAAAACAATAAGACCTCTTTTGAGTGTTAAAGAACTAAAGCACTTATACGCAATCGTCACATGCCTATTTAAATGCGTGTGAAATTATACAAGAATGTTATTTTCGTTTATTTATATCATAGGTCTCTAATAGGATGTGGTACCGCCCTCCCAAGAGGGAGCGGCGGGAGCCCTTCTGGTAGTCGATACCGATTACACAGAAAATGGGGGGGGGAGGGGTTAAGACAGTCAAGAGAGAGCGTCAGTGCCGTACCTACCTATCTTGGAAATTAATGTAAATTATCAAGTGTTTTCCTAAATAACCATTTTATGCAACTATCTAAAAATTTTCTGTCATTGCTATTGCGTATGGAAAATTTTTAATTAGCGTTAGGTATGCATAGTATATCTAATTCGATTTAGTATCGTCTGTGACATGTCTTTGCAACTTGGTAAGCAAAGACGCCATTCACGCAATCACGTGTATTTAAATATATATATACATATATGGGAGTTTGTAATGACTTCTTTACAGACCAAGTGTGCCGGCATCTCATACAAGTTGATGCGTGTACGAAATCAAGTCTATAAAAGGCAACAATAGCTCTGAAATGTCTTACTATTTTTATCTGTTTCGCCAATAGCCCATATGCGTGAGCGAAAGTGATAGAAGTCAATGTCACAATACTTTTATAACTATCGATAAACCTGTTGAAATATTAATTTACTTAAACCGTGAAAAAATTTGCACTTGAAAATGTTTGGAATAAGAATAAATGCCGTCAACACCGTAGTGAGTATATGAAATATGGATTTATCATTTTCCTAGAAACCAATTTTTATCTAAGCCTTTACTTTGACAAAATGTTTTTTCTAATGAACCCTTTTAAGCTGCAAAAGCGTTTAAATAAAATGCATCCTGACAGAAAAATGACAAAGATTTATCCTATTATCAAATACTGAAAGGAGAAATCTTTAAAATATCCATCTATATCAAACCTTTTTGCTTCGTCTTCTAAACAAAAAGATGGCCTACGAGCCTGTTACGGAAACTAAATACAACTGGCGGGAAATTAGTCTTCTCGGAAGTTAAAGACGCTAGAAAACTTAGCTTTATTATAAATCACTTTCAGATTTCCTCAAGAAAATTTTTCTGAGTAATAATTCGGTGCAAAGAACCCGGTGGTGCAGTGGCTATCGCTTCACAGCAGCACCACAGCTCCGAGTTTCGATACCCGGGCTGGCCAAGATTAACCCAGCCTTTCATCAGTTGAGTCGATAAAATGAGTACTAAGTTCGCTTGGGGAGTAAACACGGGAAGTCCTGCGACAAGCTGACCACTTCACAGTGTATATGCTCATGACCCTGAGGCCCGTGGTTAAGAAAATAGATTTCAGAGCACTGCAGGCCATGTCTCACTAGCGGCTATTTCGCCATGGAGTTAAAATAATTCGGTGCAAAAAGGAATAGATGAAATGGCTAAATTCGTTGAAATATCATTATGCAATTTACTTAAAGACTTGAAAGGTTTCCGTTCAACTCGATGAATCAACTCTACCAAATAATGAAGCTACTTTTATCATACGTGCGATTCATAAAAAAAAGAAAATATTTTTCAAGAGTTTTTTGCTAAAAATGCAGAAACCGATACAAAGAGAGAATCAATATTTAGTGCCATGAACAAGTTTTTTTTAAAGAGAGAAATTTCTATTCGTAATATTTTATCGGCTGCCACTGTTGGAGCTACAGCAATGACGGAGCGTCATAAGGGTTTCATAGCACATTTGGAACAAGCAGTAGCAAATGTACTCGATATGCAGATGCGTTATTCATCGTCAGTATAACGCTGCAAAAACCTGAATAAAGTCCTACGTACGTTGCTTCAGTACATTATTAGAGCATTCAGTAAGATCAGAAGCAATTTTTTGCATGGCAGATTACTTGGTAACTTTGTAGTGAAAATAAAGATTATAAATGCTTGCTGCTGTATACAGAAGCTCCTTGGCTCCCAAAAGGTATTTATCTGAATCTTTTTTTTTTTAATCTATTTGATTCAGTACTGAACTTCCTTGACAGGAGACATAAAAACCTGCGCAAAAATTTGATTACATCCAGAAATGATACCGCTTATTTGAAAGAAGCGTTGAAAGTATTTAATGAAATAAATTTTCCTTTCAATTAAGAATGGTGGAAAGGTGAAATAAAATAGTTAAATATATAAATTTATAATCTCAAAGGGATGAGTTGAATTTAATTAAAATAAAAACGTTACAGCTGCTTTTTCGGGAAAACGTCTTCTGTTCAATTGAAATTTATGTAAAAGTGAATACAGCCGATTTTCCACATTACCAGTAGACTCTGCAAAACAGGAAATGGTGCTTATTTACCGCTAACATTTAGACATTCTTCACGCCGATTTTAAGGAGCGATTCCGAGATTATTTAAACATGAATATACTAAGCTAGGTTTTAGAATCCTTCACAAATGCAAGTATAGCTAAATCATCAAATTTAGAAGAGGAACTCGTAGTCCTCGTAACTAAAGAAAAACGAAAATAAAATACAGAAATGTATATCAAGAGTTTTAGCTTCAAAAATCAATATCAGTTCTCTACCGTGGATTGTGAACAAGAGTACAAAAATTTCTAATTGCTCTTCCTTCATCATATTTGGCTGACGGTGGGTTCAATGCAGTAGCTGATTTACTGTCTAAGAAAAAAACAAACTGCATATCACTTAATTGCAAGTGATGTCATCGAAATTGGAACCTTACATTGATAAATTTAAAACTTCGCCGGTTTCCCCTTTCATTAATTTTTCTATTTCTTATTCATTTTGTGTTTATTTTTAAATTTTTAATGAATAATGTTTTCTACACTTGCTAGTCATTTCAATTAATTTCTACTTTATGATTCTTAATAGATAGATAAAATAAAACTGGTAGAGATAATAAAAACAATATTTTAAGATAAAATGAACTATAATGGGAGAGAGAGCGTTGGAACATTTTTTCTTGTAAAGGAGTATAAAATTAACTATAATGGGAGAGTGAGCTTTGGAATATATATTTTGTTTTCTAAAGGGGTTGATGGTTCAGAAAAGGGTGGGATTCCATGACTTATATGTATATATACAACCAACCAATATGCATTTTTACATTTGCTCAAGGAATTCGTTTTTTATTGAAAGGTAAACCGAACGTAGAATTAAAAAATTTAAATTTAAAATAAGTCTGAAGCATTTTTATACCTAAACAAAGATATTTTTCTTCAATTTAACTTTTAATACACAACAATAAAATTATTAAATCATAATTGCTCAGAAACTAAAAAAATGCATTATTAATATGTATATACAAGAATCAAACTCATATATGCTGCTAAGAAACAGTTGTTGATCAATGTTACATATGTTAGGGAAAACTATGAAATTTTGTTCAAATGTTGAAACGTTAACGTCTCCATTCTTAAATATTCTTCGTTCTTAAAAAAGGTATCCAAGAATTGTATATATACACAGAAATAAACATTATGCAATCTAAATCTGATTTTAATCTTTAAAGAAACACAATAGTAATAAATAAATAATACTTTAAAAACATTTGGCAATAACTTACGCTATCTCTATCAAACCGGCAGACTTTGGTTTGTATCATATGGTCTAGCAACCAATCCACTGGCTTGTCGTTGTGAAATATAGCAAAAAATGTCACAAGCTTTGACAGATCTACAGCCTTGAACATTTTACCTGTTAGAAATTTTATTAAAAAATTGGGATAATATATTTTTTGCAATGCAATAAATAAAAATAACTGATTAAAAGAATGCATTTTATGAGAAATATTTAAACTATAACGTGGTTTGTTACGGATTACATGGTATGATAAAATAATTTGAGCAGAAAGAAAGCTCGGTGAAGTGGAAAGGAAAAATCTGTAGCGAGCTCTGTGAGATAAGTCAGGTGACAAGCCCTCGCAATATATGACAAAAAAATAGAACACTATCACGACTAGATTTAAAGTAATATTTCCCCAAAAATTATTCAGAATACAAACGCGGGTGTTTCACAATAATTTCATATTGTTTCCACTTACTCAGTATCTCAAGCGAATGAAAACAACATGAAGCCCTGAAATGTTGTACATAAAATGAAAACATCAGAGATATCGGCCTTTGAGCTGCGGAGAGTGACTGAGCTAATGTCCGCGACAGAATACGTTCTTATTTCGCAAATGATGGTGCAACCGCGTAACAGAAGCATCTGTGCAGCAGAGTAAACAGCACATTTCCTCATTTTCTGCAATGGCTATACATTTAATGGCACAAAAAAAGTCTTTTACAGAAGCAGTGTTATGAACTCGTGAATTGAAACATGAAAATTGTAAGCTATTAAAGCAATACGCCATACTCGCTTCTCCGATAATTTATGGAGCAACTCAGCAAGAATTATCTTTACTGTTCCGTTACCAGTGCCTGTGGTTTGTTGCAGATGCCACTGCATTATTTTCAGTTGACTGCATAGTTCGGAAACGTGGCTGATCTCCTCTTGAATACACCTTAGGATCATTTCGATAATACAAGATGGCGTGCCAGCATGTATGAACATGAGTGTGAAATGCCTGTTACAAAAGGTCATTTCAGTATCCGCATTATTTCTCACACTCCTCCGTCTTCATTAGCATTATACTATTTGATCAACTATATAATGAATCTCTCGCCCCTGATGTAACTAAATTTCATGGTCTACAGTAATATTTCAACAAATTGATGAGTTTATATTAAAACATTACGAGGGAAGTACAAAGCATTCCAACCGTTATGCATCGCGCCACAGTTGTTTTCATTCCTTGCCATACGCAGTGAATCCGGCACAATAGCGAAAGACGTGTCGAGCATATGGAATGTGGGACAATAAGTAAACATTTTGTCTTCATTTTTATTTAATTTGATTTTATTTCCTCTTTAACTTTTGCCATTTTCTTTGCGCCGCCTTCTTGCTGCCATTTCAATACTTCTTGCCGTTTCTGCCGTCTACGCAGAATTTTAAGTTATCCTGTAATTTTGCGTTTATCTTAAGAATTTTTCTAGATAGGGTTATGTTAGCGTGATATATGTTGTTTCTCTGTTTTCATACAATACGAGCGCATGTTATTTTGTCTTATATGCAATCGTCACTTTCGGCGTTCAT
>KK121209.1:88847-166206 GCA_000611955.2 Stegodyphus mimosarum
TTGATTATTGCAAGTTTAAGTTAATTTATTTTATGACCACCTATTACTTCGCAACCAAAATTTAAATGAAGCTCCTTAAGTTATTAGGTCCGAAACTGTTTAATAATGGAAAAAAATTAAAATTCCTTTGTAATTTTATTTAAATTTTACATATAAATGATATATTTAGGATTCTAATGCTTACTTTACATGATTAGGCGCTTCTTTGTATCACTGGCTCTTTTTCCCCTTTTCTGATTTCAAAATACATAGGAACTTGCTCTAGTTGTTTACTTAAAATAGATGCAGGAGGAATATTTTAATCAGGCTTATAGACAGCACCTTAACTAAATGTGCTTAGGTCAGTACTGATAGCATAAATCGAATAATCTAGAACACCTTGCCTGTAAGATGCCAGAATTAGAATCTGACCAAGGAAACAGCTGAGTGGTAAGCGTTTGATTATTATCTGTCATGAGCTTGGATAGAGATTTAGATTAGTACTGTTCCTTAGTTCTAAAAGTGTTCGAAATATTATATGTTGCGCATTTTGAACAAATCAGGATGTTGTCATCTTCAATCCAATTATTATTTTAAAACTTTGTTTCATGCTGAATGACGTCAATAATTTTATCTAGCTCATAAATCTTCACAAAAGTGAGCTATATTGTACATAATACCTGTAGTTTACTACTTTGCCAAGGCGTATTTGTGTTGGTCACAGCACGGTTAATCCCAGATTATTAATTTATGTTATTTTGATTATACAGTTGCATGTCCTTACTTTCAATATGCATTGATAGTTTCAAACAGTAATTTAAGTAAGGAATGTAGTGGAAATTATCCCCTCAGTAAGCATTCACTATTGACAAGTTGATGGTAAAAATGCAAAAATTTCAAAGTAGATATGAGTCTGGGGACAGTAAGTCTGACGATCTATGGCCAATAAGTGAAAATAGCAAATTAGTAGTTATTAACAACTTATTTCGCACTTAAATTTTATTTTGCGTTATTATATTATGATATTCCTTTATAATTGGAGGATTTTATATTTCTTTGCAGTGTGTGAGTCTTTCGCGCTGTAAACTGGCTTGCAATTTAGTTATGAGTCATCCCAACATGAATTTCTGTAGAAAAGAGAATTTTACATTCTTTATCTAATATTGGCAATATCTAATACTAGCGAACTGCTTTTCTTCCAGAAAATATTATGCCAAAGATTAATTTTTTATGTGAATAAGAAGGCTGAAATGTAAATAAGAATGTTTTTTCATTTAAATTAATTATTAAGATATGAAAACTCTACAATTGGATCTTGAAAGGGTAATGTTGTTCTTCTTCTTAGATTTTTCTACTTGTTAGCAGGACGGGGGTCGAATTTTAGTCCCAAGCTTTCTCACGCGTTAGGATGACTCATTTGTAGCTGGTCCACCGTCAACTGTGGACAATACTCTGTTTTGATTCCTTTAAGGGGGTTGAAATTGTTCATCTAAATTATAAAGAATGTCTCGGGTTGGTGAAATTTAATTTTATGCGTAAGTTTTGACCTGCAATATTTAATGGGAGGAGAAACCGAGCATTCTTCGGTTCTTGCACAAGGTTAGAAGTCAGTACGGTACAACTAGAGAAAAGGATAGTTCAGAGACAGAAAGGGCGCTTGCCCAGCGGCCGAGCTTCGCATTTGCGGGGTGGCTTGAGCTTGCGGCCCGCAAACGATTTTGAATCGTGAAGTTACATTAAAGACATCGGGGCTTGCCCTGCTGCGGCGGCTTGCACCGTTATTTATGAGAGACAGAGTCAAGTTTTGAAGGTGTGAAGAATTAAGAAATATTCCTGATCGAAATTTGTGCGAGATGTAGAACTTAGTGCGATCTCTTCCGAGTTCGAAAATGGACATTTCCTGAAGTCCTGCAAAATGGATTTTTTTTTCCTCCGAGATTCGTCGTTGTTGGAAATCGTGTGCCAGCGTTCATGAGACGAGAAATTCACCCTTGTGCCGTGGCTCGTACAATTTCCGTTGCAGTTGACAGCTGAAGCACCTGTGTGTCATCTCGTTTACTCTCTATTGCTTTCTCCTTTCCTCCACTTCCAATACTTCAGAACTTTTTAATATCCGGGTGTCTTCATTGATGGTTCTACAATTTGCTATTTTTCTTGAACTTTTATTTTGGAGCTGATTGCTGAAAAAACGAATTCATGAGCTTGATAAAGGATTCTTCTGCCGATGTCGCCTGTAGCTTCTTATGATGATGGATTCTGGTAGTTCAACTGTGAGTTATCTTATATTTATATTTTATCATTTATCAAGTGAGAGTAATTTAAATTAATCTTGCGTAACTGGTAGAAGGAGAATTTTATTAAATTGTTTGTGTCTTTAGGAGAATTTAAAATTATTGTCTATAAAATTTGAAATTTATGTTAATTGTAATTTCTATATTAGTTTATGTGAGATCCAGTTTAAATAATTAATTTAATGTTCTAGTGTAATCTAATTAATCGTTTATTATGTTAAATTGTAAATCTGATCTTGATAAACTCTTGAGGGAAATTTAATGTGGAATATTATTTATTATTGTATGTATGGGTAGTCTGGCCAGCTATCTAATTAAGCTATTCAAGATATTAAAAAATGAGCTTGGTTTTATATTATTACCTGCATTTTTTTTGTGTTACGTATTATGATCTGTTCAGTTACTTCATTTGTTTGAGCCGTAAAGCTTTTAAGATACATAGAGATTTTTATCGGGGTTTTTCAAAAATGTTTATGCATTCAGAGTACTCACAATGCGCCCCCTTTAGTTTTAGCAATTATGTGTTAACCACGTCTTAATTATTATTTGAATGAGTTTTTGGATTAATTTGTAATGCCTTTTTCAGGTGCCAGGAAAGTTAAAACTATTGCTTGATTTTTCTTTAGCGGAACTGATAGATTGTTTTCGAATATTTCTTCTCTGCTTCTTATGGGATTTTGATTTAATAAATATGGACTTGTTGGTCTTGAGTTAATTTTAGAAATGATTGAATATTTTGTTTAAGTGAATTTTTGGTTGAGAGTAAGTATTCTGTTCTACAGAGTACCAGTGAAGATGTATTCCTTATTCTTTTTCAGGTTATGATTTATTAAGTATCAGTTTGCCTTGATTGACTGAGTTAATTAATTCTAAGAAATAGGTATTTTAATATTATTTGCATTAGTTCAATCAACCAGTTCTTCCTACTTCTCTTCTTAGAATTATGAAAATTTTAGTAGCTATTATGTAAGTTTGTTCGGCTCCAAGATTGGTTGGGTATGCTGGCAGTTTTAAACTTTAACTGTAAATAGTTAAACACGTAAATATTTAGTATTTAACAACACTTTTGAACTGTTATTGATGGTTAAGCTAGAATTAAATAAACGAATAAATAAATATAAAGAAAATAAATATATATAAGTAAAAAGAGTGAATTACGTTATATTTACGTACTTGTGTTATTAAACAATTTGGGCGATTTTCATTTCTTTTTTGCAATGGTTAAGAACAATCATCTTGTTAATTGTTTAATTTAGTATAATAATGGAAAATATGCATAATACTTCCCATCTGAATACAGATTTTGCAGTTCTCTGTGTCCGCATGCGAGAGATATATTTAGCATTCATTTTTATCATTAAATTATTATCTGTCTTTAAATAATGTAACAGATAAAAATTAAGTTTAAAAAATATAGCTGACTATTTTTAACTATTGCAAAAACAGCGTTATTCTTTTTCATAGTTTTATTTGTACTCTTATTCAGTTAAAAGCAGTTAATTTAATTAATAGCCCAACAAAGTCGTATGTTGAATGTTAAACTTAAAATTTTCCATCATATTTCTTAACACTCCATCGATTGATGTTAGGTTAGCTCAACGAAATATAGTTCTCGTTACGAATTTGATATTTATATTCAGTTATTCAGCGAAAAGTAATATTTATTTTTCTGAACTTAGGAGCTACTGTTATTAACATAAACGCTCAAAAGGAAGCAAGCACAGAAGTAGGTTACATTCCTTTCTGAGCCAACTCATACGAAAATTTTACCTCGGCGAGAAATGGAGTTTGCCGACCGTAACTCCAGGAAAGAATGAACCTCGAAAAGCCCCCCATTCCGCAACATTCAAAAAGGGGGCATAATTCGAGCCGCGGAATCGGAAAGAGAATTTTATACTCCTTCCACGATCGATAAGCCCTGCACTGAATCGCAGGGAGAGGAGAATATGAAAGGGGGCTTACCTATAAAACCCAGTTGGCAGAAATCCAGAATGATCCAGTCTTTGTTCTCCCTCAATTTCTTGAAGGCGAAGTTCTTCATGATCGTCAAGTAATGCGGTTTGGTCAGAATGTCATCCTCCAGCTGAATAAATGCATCGAAAGAAGGAAATCAGTGCCAAAATTTTGTACAATAGAAGAAGTGAAATTCATAATGGCAATGTTTCGAAAAGAAGGCATTTATCAGAGAAATCAGTTACCCGAGTTTTACAATATTTCCATACTAAGACTTCAGAAAAACTATGTTATTAACTCAATATTTTATGAGAATTAAGCACTGAAATATTTACAAGACCATTTTTAAACAATTTCTACGTTTTTTAAATATAGCTTCCTTTTGGGATATTACCGTATGTTCTCTTTTTTTAACTAATTTTATCTCCGAAATTAGAGAGAGAGAGAAATTATACGATTAGTTTAATTTCCGAACAACGCATTTATCGTAAGAACACAGCAAATCAAAAGTAGTCATAAACTCATAAGAGATAAACTACTAGTACCTATTATAATATTATTTCTTTGAAAGAAACAGCATTCCAAAAAGAATACATAACAATATTTAGCATTACACTATCTTATGGATTTTGAGCCTATATGTGACAGTATCTCAATTACCCTTTAACTCTTTGAGGGGCAGGAAAAGGCAATTAACCCTTTCAGTAAAACTCTTGTTTTATTTACTTTTATCAGGTGCTACAATGAAATTATTTGCCACAATACACATATTTCGTCCATGATGGGTGAAACAAATGACTACTTCGTGGTGGTTAGTGTCAGCGACTACCGTCCACACAACACATTCCTACAAATCAGTCTCTATGGTGCTCATGGAAACAGTTTTTCTTTTTCAAGCAGAGTGCAATTTTGCATGTGCTACATTCCCCCACTGTTCTTACAGGCCTTTTTTGATGCTCCAGAGTGCACATCTTCGTGATGTTGTCTTCGATGGCTGATGCTTATTTTCTTGAAGAGGAAATGCTGCATCAACTATTGGCTCATGTTTCTTGATTGGCTTACGTTTCTTGATTGCCATCTAGTGAGCTACAAGGGAACTTCAGAAACGGTCAGTCTTAAAAACCACTCACACGAGTGAGTAAGACGTTTAATAGAAAAGGTGGTTACCGTAGGTAACCACTGCCCTTTAAAGAGTTAAATCCCTAAGGAAACCTCGAATGACTGTGTCTTGACCGAAGTGCTTAAGAGGAACATCGGAGAAAGGAACGGGAAGAGGGGCAAGCAAAAGACGGATTTCGATAGAACGAACATATAAGCAGTAGTTAAGGCTATAATGAGTTGGAATATAAATAGGTGAAATCAGAAGTTTCGAAAGTACCTTAAAGTATAAATAAACAAAAATAATGAAAACTTCTACGGGATTCTATTTTAAGTTAAAAAATTAATCAAATGTTAAATTTTCTTTCCACAATTCATTAACATTCTTTATTTACGCACAGAAAGACTGAAAAACGCATATTATATGATCCACATTTTACCAGCTCATTCCACTTTTATTAACATATGCTATATTCTGGCTTTAATCAAATGAACCAAAATATGAATACCATTCCATAAGTAAAGAAATTGAGAAATCATGCAGCATATCAAATGATTAAAGAAAGAAAAAATCAGAAAAAATATTATTAATATTGCAAAAACTAAATATTACTACGTCGCAGGATAGAATTTCTGCGGTACGAGCGCATTTTTATTTCATTTCAAAAGAAACATATGCTATCCTTCTTTAGAAAAATATTTAAAATTGGAATCCTATGTATGTTAAATAAAAAGAAAGTATTCTAAATACATACGTTTTTTCTACTTCGAATGGAATCAAAGACACAAGATTACATTCTTCCACTTTTATTTTAATACGTTTTTTCCTTTCTATAGAGTCTAGAGTTTTGATACTTGAAGTAAAATAGGATATTCAATTCATATAAAATTATAAACAAAATTTCAACTGCAAAGCAGTAATATAAGCTACTGAAAGTTGAATTAATTTTACGTTTTATGTTATTAATGCGTATTTAATTATATAAAAATATTTATTGAATAAAAGGTAAGAATGCAATTTTTTCCCTTTACTTCAAATTTTATAAATAATTTTTTTAAATATTTCAAAATTTTATAGAAGGAAGAAAGGACATTTTAAAAAATATTTCGATATTATTCTGAGAAAATATTATTCAGTATTATAGTAACTAATGTAAATATTTCAATGTATTTCGTTTAAAATATATAAGTTAAAACCTGAAGTATTTATTTTCTTTCAAAATAAAAAATTCGGAATCCACTTCTGCCGGAATTTCTTCTAGGTTTACTTCGTTATTCAATGTTTATCTGCCTTTTAACTAACATATTCTTTTGCATTTTTCGCTTAGTATAAAATATCAGCCCAAGAAATAGTTTTACGTAATTTTAAAGCTCTAAATATTTTACAATAGCCAATTTTACATAATTCAACACCTATATGCCAGTAACTAAATAAAAGTACTGTTCAAATTGTTAAGTCATAGGTAAATTTTTATTTAGTTTTCTAATTACTGTATTTCCATAGTAGTACTCATATAGCAATGATTAGTACATGAAAAGAAGCGAAAATTTTCCAAGATTTCACATGACCCATGTCAGTTGGTAGCATTAAAACTTTCATTATAACCCGGAAGTTGGCAATGCCATTTCATCAGCTCAGGGGTTTACATAATGGAAACACTGGCCAAAAGAAGGTTGTATGTTAACAATACACACAAAGCCTTTCTTCCTGGTTTCCGTTCTTAATTATACAGCAATAAGCATTTAGAGAAAATTATTAAAAAGAAGAACCAAATCATCAGGATGTACTACATCTTTAGGCTCGATTTAGCTGTGTGTGCATGTTGGGAAGCAAGGGGAGGTGATTAGTTTGTTCGCATACCTCTTCTCACGTCCCAGGGCTTCAGATTTAATACTGTGAGACTTCTTCCTCTGCAGCCTCTTCGTCGGTTCGTTTATTCTATGTTTATATTATTGGTTGGGATCTGTCTTAAAATTTTCGACTTTGGGGTAACATAAAGCATGTAGGTAAACATGGTTTGCTTCCTACCTCCATGACATAAAGCATGTTTCTACTTATCCTCTGGGCAAACTGCGTGGCGGACCAGACACCGGTTCAGACCAGATGTTTTTTCAGAGGTCAGTTGTATAGTGTCTCCTTTGCTTAATAAGTTGAAAAAAATCTGGTACTATGGGCCTGAATTTAGTGCTCTCTTCGACAAATACTTTCGATAACCTACTGTTCCCGTCCAATATGGATTTGGATATAAAAGGCTATGACTCAAGAAATGCCTCAGTGTCTATGGGACCACCGAATGGGAAATAGTAAAACGAAAGGTACGGACTGAAGTCGATTATCTTATGAGTTTTAATTCCCAGTGTGTAATGATAACGGTATCAGTTTTTGATTCTTTTCGTATATGAATTCTCAATATGTGTATAATACACTCATGTCCATAAATTAAGGGAAATTCGAAGTCACGCGGAAATCGAACTCGAAAATAAATATATCACCTGTAAAATCACTACACACATCTTCAAGAATCATATGCAAATTTCAGGAAGTAACCAGATGACACCGATAGTACGTCACAATGACGAGAGTGTAAGAGAGTGATATACACTGACTACCAATAAGTATTTGGACACCTATGCAAATGACGAGATCTGCGGTCCTAAGGGACGTCACGGACTCCGCCGGTATATATCGTGTAGGAAACAGCATCGGTTTTAGTCGCATGCAAGATGCCTCGCAGTTCGGAGCTCTCTGATTTCGAGAAAGGTATAATTATCGGGTATCACAAATGTGCCGATCCTTAAGGGACATATCTAGCGATCTGAAGTACGCAAAATCGACAGTGGCCTATGTGATTAAGAAGTGGACGGTGAGCGGGAATTGTCGGAATGTGCCCCGAGTCAGCAGACCAAAGAAACTGGGAGATAGAGACCGACAAGTGCTCTCCAGAGAAATTCGGAAAAACCGCACCCAACCGATGGTCCTCATCTGCCAGGAGTTTCAATAGGCATCCGGGAGTATTGTTTCAATGAAAACCATCCGTAAGGAAGCACATCTGCTTGGTTTTCATGGTCGTGCTGCTGCCCATAAGCCTTTGATCACAAAGACAACCGCGCTGCTCGGTTAATATGGTGCAAAGCACATCGAAATTGGATCGTAGATCAGTGGAAACGGGTTCTTTGGAGTGATGAATCAAGGTTCACCCTTTATCGTTCGGATGGCAGGGTCTGGGTCTGGCGTCTACCTGGAGAACGTCTCCTGCAAGAATGCATTGTGCCAACGGTCAAGTTCGGAGGAGGTGGAATTATGGTCTGGGGGTGTTTCTCCTTATATGGGCTGGACCATTGGTCCCCATTTATGGTAAGCTCAACTCCGATGCCTACTGCACTATTTTGGATGACAATGCGCTTCCTACGTTGTGGCAGTTTTACTGGTTGGACCCCTGTTACTTTCAGAACGACAATGCCAGTTGTCATGTTTCGACGTTAACCAAGGCTTGGTATGGTGCCAATGGAGTTCATCGAATGGACTGGCCTGCCCAGAGTCCAGACCTGAACTCTATCGAGAACCTCTGGGACGAGTTGCATCGTCGAATTCAGGGGTGTACTACCCGTGCAAAATCGGCGAGAAAACTTCTATGTCTTCTCCAAGCCGAGTGGAAGAAAATAACACTAGCTTCATACAAAGACTTGTGGAAAGTATGCCCCGGAGGGTCCACGCTGTAATTACCTCTCGTGGAGGCTCTACCAACTATTGATTTTGAATAAAGTTAGTTTTCCTTTTCTATCACAGGTGTCCAAATACTTATCGGTAGTCAGCGTATAAGGAATACAGGCAAAGAAGTAAAATTGTTCGCTGGCGCTTTATAAGCATTTCAGTGCAATAACCGAATAGTTATAACACAAAGGACGCATTTGGATGATTTTTTACGTGGTAGAATTATCGGCCGTCTGGAATGTGGGCGTACGAAACTGGAAGTATCAGACAAACTTGGAATTGTCCAGAGTGTCATCTCTAGGCTTTGGCAACGATTGCAAGATGATGGTAATGTGAGTAGACGTTACAGCACAGGTCGCCCCAGAGTTAGAAGGCCGAATGAGGACCGGTATTTGGCAGTTACTGCCAAAAGAAACAGGCGGAGCATAGCCTCAGACCTGTCTCGTCAGCTCTCTTAAGGTATCTGCCTACGTTCGGACCACGTTTTCTTAAAAACATAGAATTCTGATTAAATATATATTTATTTAGTCAAAATATGATATTAAATCATGAAAATAGGTAAATTTTTAGGAATATTTTCATAAATTTTTGAAATATATGCAATTTCATGCAAATTTTTAGGAGAATTTAACACTTACGTTAAATGTCGTATATTTTTTTCCACTCCATATTTCAATTTTACTTATACTGTATACTACTACAACACTTATCTGTGTTATGAACTAAAATGTTTATGATATTTCTAAAATTTACTAAAATATGTGTAATTACATGAAAAAAAAACAGCTTTTTGTAAAATATTTCTTATCATTTTATATAGAAATGCTTATAAAACAATCCAATTAATAAATATAACTTAGCTTTTAGCTTAAAACCTAGTAATCAATATAGAAAACACTATGGTTAAATTTCAGAATTAATAATTATAACTTAGATTTTAGCTTAAAACCTAGTAATCAATATAGAAAACACTATGGTTAAATTTCATAGAGATATCTTTAGAGTATTTTGAGTAATTATATTTCTTGTATGTAAAAACACTACAAAAATTAATTTTCCAGAAAACGCATTTAAAGAATTCACATTAACAGAAAAACTGTTCTGTTGTATTTACACACTTAAAATTCTCCACATTTGTACATCACGCCCTCCATATCTTCATACTTAAGTAATTTTGATGTTCTATTATATTATTTGATTTCCTAAATGCTGTTTTTGATATGAATGGCAAATTCAAGGTAAACAACAACTTTTTACCAGATGGGTAACCTTTTTTCCAATGAGTTTTAATCCAAGTACTAAGAAAGAATTTCAAATATTCTTATTTCCATTTTTGGGAGTTGAAGAAAATGCTTTTATAAATCCGCATTTACATTTCAAGCTGAAGTTTGAGCAAAGTCCAAATTTTGAATCTTCTACTAATTGCAAGCCAGTTTTGAAACACACTGGACAACAGAGAATAGAAAAGACAGAAGCTAATTTTGCAATATCAAACATTCTATTTCGTTTTAAGTCTTGATAATTCTTTGCAGTAATTACATCTGTAAGTTCAAAAGTTTTTAATTTCGATGAGCTTGCAGATGTTACATCATTATCAAAAACAGTTCGAGTTCCAGTTGTATAACGATTACCGTAAAAAGATCGATTTTTACTTCTCTTAGATCTCGCTTTTGGCATCTTAGAATACTTAAAATAATGCAACAAATGTTCAAAAGAAATAAATAAAAGAAGCAAAGAGATAAATATAAAAATTAAACAAAAATAAAGCGTCAATATGCGTTTAGCAAACGAAGAACAAGCGTGGAACAAATGTAAACAATAATTGCAGTGTTGCTAGTCCCAATTCGAAAAATTAAGGCAAATAATTATTGCCAGAAACAAAAAAAAAGTACCCAGAATTAAATTGAAATGTTTTAGAACAATTTACATACAAACAGGTTAAAAAAAGTACGGACCATTGTTTACCTTTAAGTTTAGCCTTTTAAATGGCACTTCCCGTCTTTCTGCTTTCACTTCCGGTGCAGTTAATTGGCTATATCTTCTCTTCTAATTATCATAAACGTAAAAATGTACCATTTTTGGAATCCTACAAAACTGACCTTTCAAATTGGGCAATAAAAAAAATCGAATTTTTTCGCCGAAATCGTTTTTTTAACGTAGGCAGATACCTTAAGCCACTGGTACGACATTTTCAAAATAGATCGTGTACAGACGCTTAGGGCAGATTGGTCTATATGCTCATAGACCTGTCAGATGCGTTTCACTTACTGCAACTCACTGTCGCCTGCGGTTAGCCTGGAGTAGAGAGCATGCATTGCGGAAACCGCAACAGTGGGCTTCTGTGATGTTTTCCGACGAGTCCATGTTTAGCTTGTAGTCTGATTCTCACCGGACGTTCATATGGAGAGCTCCAGGTACCCGTTACCACCAAGAAAACATCACTGAACGACACCGTTACGTTGGTGCAGGAGTGCTCGTTTGGGGTGGAATTATTCTGGGTTCCAGAACTGACCCGCATGTTCAGATTGGAACCATGACAAGCCAAATCATTCTGGAACAACATGTACGTTTGTTTCGGGGCACCATGGGCGCAAAATTTGTGTTTATGGATGACAACGCGCATCGTCACCGTGCAAACATCGTAAGCGAATGCCTTCAATCGGAGGATATCACCCGTATGGACTGGCCAGCATTCTCACCGGACTTGAATCCAGTACAGCACGTGTGGTACATGCTTGGCCGACGAGTTGCAGCCCGTCAACCTCCTTCTACATGTCTACCGGAACTTCGGAGAGCTTTGCGTTTTGAGTGGTGTAATATCCCCCAAGATCAGATCGATAATTTGACACTCAGCATGCCTAGGCGTTGTACGGACTGTATTGCTTGGTGGGAGACATACAATGTATTAACAATCATACCAAGCATGTAATATTGTTTTTTTGTAAATAGGTTTTTTTTTGTAATTTGCTCCAGGGAGAAAAAATCCCTAATGTTTTTAATAATATCAAACATATAGCATCTTTTTTTGCTCTTTACCTTTTGTTTAATAAATAAGCTTTACAAATAAGTCAAATTTGCTTCTAACTCTTGCTTTGCCTGATTTTGCATTATCCTTAATTTATGGACATGAGTGTATTTTGAAAATAGCCTGTCTGAAATCTCATGAATAATTTTTAGAGTAGGTTAAGTTTTTTTCGCATAGCTGATTCACCTTTATTATAAAATACAAACAAATATTCAATATATAAGAATTCCCTTTGTACAATAGTAATGAATTCGTTTAATACATCACCCAGACGAGTGGTGAAAACGGCTAAATTCTAGTAGTCTGTCGTAGACTCGAACTCCATACGAACATTCTAACTGCATGATTGGTTTTTCCCACATGTAAGACAAATATGGGTCAGTTTTCATTAGAAAGATTTCCACTAAGGCATTCCTCTCTTTGGCAGATAGCTCGCATGTGCTTTCTCATATTCCAGTAACCTTGGAAAATGTTTTAATAACCATGAGAATAATTACTATTTTACCATACTTCAAAATTGCTTTTTAAAACAAACAAAGGCAAGGCATTTTGTAAAATTATTTTATTGTGATTTAAATTTAGACATTAGGACTGTACATGAACTAAATTAATATAATTCAATGCTCGCAGGAGAACCTCAAATAAGAATTTTTCAGTGCATAAAAAAGATCTTCATTCATTATTTAAAAAAATGCAATGTTAAATATTACAAATTTTATTCATTGCGTGTACATCTGTTATTGTGACATATTAAAAGGACTGTTAGTTTTCGCGTATTCGGAAGTTTTATCTCTAATTATATATATTCACAGAATAAATTTTTTATTTAAGCATCAAAATTCGTCATTAATACAATAAACAAACCCCCATACATAAAAAAGGCTCATGTGAGGATCCAATGAAACAAATGTGTAATGAAAATGCTAATTCGTAATAAGACTAGAGATGGAATTGCCCAAATATTTATTAATAACTATTCTGTTCCAAAACATCATTCCTAAATTTCATTATACTTAACAGAGCGCCCATAAAAATGCATCTTATCCATATCTTCTTAATAAAAAGAAAAATTAGATAAATAATATTTTCAGTATAAAAAAATGCATATCAAATATATAGTACTACATTTTCAGTTGAAATAGTTAAGAGTAATTAAATTCTACCAACCATATTTCTTTGGACAAAAGTCCGTCAACCGAGAAAATTGAGATAAAGGATTTCCGTTGGGGAAAAAAACTTTTTAAACATCTCGAAAAAAAGAGATGTTCTTAAATGTCTTTTAAAGAAAATATATGAAAACGTTCTTAAATAAGTCCTAAGTTTTATAAGACTTCCTACATTTCTAAGACTTTCGACATTTCCTCCGAAGAAAATAAGGCTATTTTTTTGCTTTTAAAATGTTGAAATGGTTTTTTAAGAATATTTTCTGTATTTGCTCGTCAAGCGAAAGTATTTACATCAAATCCAAACCCAGCAGAAGTTTTCATTTTCTTTACAGTTACTTTTCTGATATAAGTATAGTATTAACTTGGATTTTTTGATGGCCTATTTTGTAGGTTTATAACTATACTACCACCATATTTCGTTCTGTCTTCATAAATCATAGAAAACTCAAGTGAAAAACTTCTTCAGGTAAAAATCCTAGCATTGATTTAAGTCACTTACCTTAAAACTTATTTATTAAACTTATAAAAAAAACTATTTGCAAAATATTTAGTGTCACAATACATAATAGCTGAGATGCGACAGTTCAGTGAATTCTAACGTTCAAAGTACTGGTATAATACACTATTGTCCTAAATTATTTTGAATATTTAAAAATAGCGATTTGTTGTAGATAATGAATTGGAAAAATGCAAAAATCTAATTATCACTATAGACTTGAATTTTATCAAATGATTTCTGAATTCATGTAATGATATAATATCATCTAAACATGTTGCAAGTGTTTTACAGATGCGTGTTTGCAAGTGCTTTGCAGCGTCCCCTCCAACTTTTGCAGTTATGGTGTGACTGCAATTTTTGAAAATATTGAAATGGCAGTTAGAAGAATCGCTGTGACGAAGATATGATGGTCATTTAAATGAAGAGCAGCCAGTTATAGATGTGAAAAATGGCTGAATATTTAAAGAAATGTATTCTCTATTCCTCTCAGACTTTCTTAGAAAGTGATCTTCTCAGTCTGCTCTTAGAGAGCCCAAAAGAGTGCTAAGTCACTGAAGCCACCTCTAAAATTTTATACTGCGACATACTGCTTAATAAGAAAACCTTCTATTCCAAAAAAGCTACTGATTTCTCTTTTATTAATTTTATTATTAAATGCTTACCTAAAACTTTACAATACAAATCCTCTCAAAATTAACTGAAATTTCTCGTTATAAGCATGAGCAGTTGCTTATAACCAAGTTTTATAAGGTTTGGTTCAATTCGGTTTCTTTCCGCAACAGGACTTTGCAGCAAGACTATAACTTTTTTGACAGCTCCTTTTATAACTTAAATTGCAGAGGCACATTTGTTCGTATTTTCCCATTTTCAGTACCTTCTCAGAATGATTCCAAACTGTTTCTTCAAATAACTTGTACAGCAACCATTGTTTAACAATAAAAAATCTTCAAAATAGTATTTGGTGACTTTTCCTTTTAATTAGAAAGCACATTTAGCGGTTTTGCTGCTTATATCAACGTCTTCCTGAAATGGTCTGCTATTGAGAAAATACGGTTTCTTACTGCTTACTATATACTCAATGCGTAAGAAAATCATTTATTATATACACAAGGCTTAAGAGAAAGAATTTTGCATCAGAAAATCGAATCGGTGACCAGTTTAACATCTAATTTTCAGTATAATCGCATATTCATCGCAGACAGAAGGAATCAAGAAATATTCCTACAACTTTAGAAAAACATCAGCTTTACAGATGAAACTTCATCGAAAAATTGCGTTGGACTACTCTTCTTGTAATCACTAGAAAGACCTCGTTCTTCTGACAAATATCGAGATGAAATCTTACTATTTTTTTTTATTTTGGAGATGCATATGGATTTTACTTCCTTTGTAATGATGACAATGCTCATCACATAGGACAGACCTGATTCGAGTCTCTGAAAAAACTTATGAGAAACTCGCAGAAATAGCCTCTTATGGTGCTGTTCTTTCACGAACCTAAGAATTAGAATAAAAAAGAAGAATTAAATGTAATCTTCCAGTCTTTGAATCGTTATTTTATGAGTACATGAAAGCGCATTGTGACACGTGGGTTTAGTTAGAAGCTATTCTGTTTTGATTTCTAGGAGGTTTTCTATTTGTTTCGATGCATTTTTTAAGGTTTCATAGCAAGTTTGAGTTTTGTTTGCTTGGTAACATCTTTGCCGTATGTTCTATATACTCATGTCGTTGCTCTATGCACTCATGTCCGACGTTTCATTTCTCTTTTATGTAAATTTTATGGTTCATGCTAGATAAATTTATAGAGACTATTATGCATTTAATTTTAAGCAAGAGAAGGAAAGAATGTGTAATGCCTTAGCCAAGACTTATACTGAGGACCTTCTAAATATTAGCCTGATTTGCTTTCCAATAACAACACGAAGGCACGCAGTAAGGAAGAAGAAAATTGTTACAGAGTTATTAAGTCTTTTCTAGCAGGTTCTGAGAAAATAAGCTGTTTGTGCCTTTAAAGATAGCTCTAATTGCCATTTTCTACATCATGCGAATTAAACTCAGGGCTTGAACTCAAATAGCCATTAGCGTGCAGTTGTGCAGGCCGCAAAGGGAAGAAAAGAGCCATTTTCATGCTTAATGATGTAATTAATAACTAAAAACAGAAAATCTTATCTAACGCTGTGTTTCCTTAAAAATAGAAAGATAGTAAGAAATTCCTGGCAGCAAATGGATACCTATCGTTTCTTTCCAAACATCTGGTAAAGTTTTACTCCAACGAGCTTTTGGATGTCTGCTGATATTTTCAGGACTGAGTGTTCTGTGCATACTTTTGGCGAACATGGTCTTAACCGTGAAAGTCCTGATCTTGAACAGGGAGCTGAATGCAGCTATGTTCTGTGGTAGAATAACTGTGGTAGAATAGCTGCACGCAAAGAGGGTTTTAAAATTACCCTTTTATTAAACCACTATTTACAGCCGCTTCCCGACTCGGAAGGGATAACAGAAAATAATGACCGCACTTGGGTCTAAACTGAACAATCAAATAATTTAAAATAAAGTTAAGTAGAAAATTAAGAAGTTGTTGCTCACAGAGCTATAAACGCGAGGTTGGCCTCTATGCTAAACTATCAATGGTGCGTAGCAACACTTAGCTAATACTAATGCACTTAGATTACCTCAATAAGTATTAGAGTAATAGCGCTAAGGCTTAGAATTTAAATACTAGCTGGTCAGGTGGACGTCGAACAGAGCAGCAATGATCTGAGACTGAAAGCTCTCTCACACCGAGAAGTTCCTTGCTAACTTTTAAATACTCCACTTCAAATTAGCATAAAGCTGAAACGAGCGCTCATTCTAACGGGAAGTTGAAATAAGAACTTACAGGAAAGAGAAAATTAACATAAAACTTTGTTAGCTTAAACTAAAACCTTACAATATGACTAGCGATTCCAAACAGAGTTCAGGTATCTCATGCATACACTGCCTTAAATAAGGTTAAAAATTTAGCTTACTGCAAAGATTTAACAATTTGCTACTCCGCGTGGAGCAGGAAATAGCAGACCCTGTTTACCTGTCTTTCTGTTCTTCCTGATTGAATAGCTGATTATGTGACTTGAATACATAAAAAATTAGTCTCTATAGCCCAGTGAAAATTTTAATCCGCATTTCGTTGGGAAACCTTTTCCTTTTCATAAGTAAGCAAAATTCCATCAGTCATTCCGATACTTAATACCGAAAATGGAAAACATGTACGACTCAAATTCTTAGCTCTGTGAGAACCGCACTGAGAAGAAGCATTTATAAAATTCAGGGACACCTATTTCAGTTAATATTTTTTAGAGTTCAGTAGCACTGAATTTCTGTTAATTCCATAATTAAATGATTTAGCGCATTGTCAATATCGGTTGAAATTGATTTGCAGAGAGGCCATCTCAAGGATCCTTTTAACGCGAAGATTTTAAATAGGTGTCAAAATTAGGCGGAATTACAGTAATTATTGGTATGTTACGTATTTGTTATTTTCTTGGGGTGAACCGATGGTCGCACAAAATGAGTCAAGGGCCGCATGTGGCTTTCGTACCACAGGTATGACATACAATAACAGAAAACTGAGAAACTACAAAGATACAAATGAAAGTTACAAACATATATAGCATTAATGTTAGCGGCAAATATAAAAGGAAATAATTTGATAGAATATTTAATTTAATTTGCATACATGTATTAATGGACATGTCCATATTCTTTTCATTTTCAAAAGAAAGTTTTCAACAGAATTGTGTATATGGAATACAATATTAGATTAGAAATGTTTTTAGAAGAATTTAGTACTTTTTGCTTATGAAACTTAGAAACTTCGACCAGATGTTCGCCAAAAGGCATCAAATTGATGAGGCAGTATTAACTGCGAGAGACTTAGTTACTTAGCCACTTCAGCCACTTTACTTTCCGTCTTAAAAAACGAACATGCGGCAAGAACAACGCCTAATAAGTCAAAACTGATGATACTTTTTAAAAATATTGAATTAATCTATGTAAATTCTTTTTAAACATTTGAATTATTAATTCAATTTTAAATATTTTCGACGTTTTTGATTCATTTCGTTCTGTTTAAGATGCTTAATATTTATCCCTCATTAAATAACGATTCCATGATTTTTATAACTTGAAACAATTTTTTTCATCTGTGCTAAAGGATTACTTAATCAAATGCTTGAGTAGTGTGTTTAAATATCTAATGCACACTCATCAATATTTCTATGATAAAATAAATATTTCATAAAAATTTTACATGTTTTAGGAAGTTTTGTTAGAAGTGAAAGTTTCTGAGTCAGATGAATAGGTTAGCTGTGCAAGTGAGCGGAATGAAAACGAAAGCATACAGAAAATATTTTGCCTAAGGATTTATGTGTTTTGTTGTTGACATATTTTCTTTGACTTATACTTACTACATAGGTGCTATAACATACCTCCATATCTGAATGTTGAGAATGAAATCAATCAAGTTTCCTCTAGAATTCAGACTTTTTTCTCTAAAGAGAAAATCTACTTCAAAATTAATACTAAATCCCTAGATATATTTCTTTTCCCAAAATATCAAAATCAAATATGCAACATCAAAGGATGATCAAAGGAATATTTTAAAAACGCCTTATACAGAAGGTAAACATCATTAAATTAACTGCTCTTTGGATACTGCCTTCGAGAGAAAACGACCACTATAAGCATGTTTGTGAAATACACGTTCACATGCATCAGCTTATCCTATAAATATTCGAATCACAAATTATACTAAATATGAGTGAAATCCTGTCTACTGGGCTGTTGGGCTTGCCCTTTCGTTTAAAGCAGAGCCGGGACAAGAGTGAGGTAAGTGAGGCACCTGCCTCAGGTGAATCACTAGAAGGGGCACCAGCTGGCTATGCGAATTCGAAAATTAGTTTAATTATGGTTTTAAATTTGACAATTATTATTAAGGGAACTTAAATTAATAAAACAATAGGAAGAATTGCAAGAAAACCTGGAAATGAATGCAATTTGTATTTCAGCGTTATTTCTTATTGATCAAAAAAGGATTTTTTAATATTTACATTTGAAAGTTATAAATAATTGGCTATGTTAGTCTTCTGAATTTATAGAGCTACGATCAAAAAATACTTTAAAAATTACAGTACAATTATGCTATAAGAATTATGATATTTTGATTTAATACAGTCACTTTTATTTATTACAAATATAGCTCCGTTAGGAGTCTCGATGGTTCTGACAGACGAAACGTGTTTGCATTTTCTTTGGTAACTGAGTTAGCTTGGGGCTTTCAGCACTTTTCCGTTGATAAATTTTGTTTGAAGCTTTGAGCAGAGGAGATTAACAATTATATTTTTTGTATGCTTTTTTTCACTTTTGCTACAAAATGTATAGGTTTATATTACCAAATTATTTCAATTTGCATTGTCACTCATATTATATCGCGTTTTCCGGAAAATTGATAGGTTACTACAAATGATGTTTACGATTTTCACTAGGTTTCTAACTTACAATTCTTTTTATCTCTGTTTATATATAAATATATATATATATATACAGGGCCAGGCATTTACATTTTTTCCTCAGGTGAAAAACTATCTTGGCACGGCTCTGGTTTAAAGATATCCTGGTTTTCGACATCGGAAAAAAAACTTGTACCATATATAGCAGGATGCAGAAAAATACTTCTGAGTTATTCATGTATGTATTATTGACATGAAGACGAGTAATTTCTCACATCGAAACTTTCGCTATCACTGTATAAGGTATTTCTCCCGCCTTCTTAGCATCGTCGTGTAATGGTCAGCACGCTCGGCCCATATTCGAGAGGTCCGTGGTTCGAGTCCCGGCGGGAGCATTGTTCATTTTTCATCTTTCCTGCTTTCAAAACGTATTTAATGTCTCTACATTTGCGTCCGAACTAAAAACATGTGGTGGATGATGATTATTCACCACCAGGATTTGGCGGCTGTGTCTCCTAATCCCCAGTCGTCCTTTAAAAGAAAGAGTATATAAGGTATTTCTTTCGCCTTCTTAGATGCCTTCGTGGTGTAGTGGTGAGCCCACTCAGTGCGTATTCGAGAAGTCCGTGGTTTGAGTACCAGCGGGGGTATTGCTCATTTTTCATCTTGCCTGCTTTAAAAAATTACCTAATGTATCTACAACTGAAGTAAAAAATACTTATGAATTAGTTCAATAAATTGTTCTTCCTGTGCAATTTATTGAGCTAATTCACAAGGACTGAGTTAGAAAAATTAGAATTCTGAGAACTAGGAACTTGAGAGTTTGAAAGACCACGATTATTACAAAAGAAGTTACCTTACTCCGTTACTTTCCAGAAACATGTCTGTTGAAAAATATTAATTTCATTCATTTCAAATTTAAAGTATAGTTTTGTACAGAAATCAGCTGTAATTTCTTTTCATGTTACTCGCTAATGTTGTAAAAAGGGTGTAAGATTAATGGTGTAAGATCTTGAATGCAAACACCAGTTAAACAGATCTCCAAACAGCAGTTAAAAATCCCTTTTTTTGATATACTGAAAATAGTGCATGAAGCACACTTATTAAACTTTCTCCCAGTCACCATGCTTCATTTTAACCCAATTATTTACCTATATACAGTTATAGAAGTTCTCTCAAGGAAAGCCCACGAGTATTTATGTGCATTATTCTGAATCTAAATTATATTGATCTGCTCCTTGCTCTGTTTTTTTCTGTAAGATTGGTGGTAGTCTACCTATGTTTCTTTCCAATAATTCTTTTCGGAAATTCATCCCTTGCAACTGAAAACAGCGCGGAGTTTCCTTACAAGCATATACTATACCTTTCCTCGTTTCAGGAGTCAACTGATGTGACAGTTATCTTACCGACACTTCACTGAATCGCAGCCCATGATGGACAGTATCAACGTTTATCTAACAAAATATCTAACAGAGAGATATATTTCCTTCGCAGAAATATACCTCTTCTCCTTCACAAACTCTTCTATTGCGGGGATGTTTCCGTTTTTCACTTAGTCGCTTCACTTCGTCCCTAGAAGAAACGCCGTTTCAAACTTTCAACATTACTTGTGCCAAATAACAGAAGGTCTGTGCTTGTAAATTTGCTGCTAAGACGCATATGAAGCACGTATTGCCCTTTTGCTCTGCAATGAATTTCAATTAATTGAACACCTTCATAAATCAAACAATGCTTTACAGATTGCTATACTAACATCAACAACGAGGCAGTCATCTTTGTACTGATGCTGCTTATTTCTGCAATGTTGTATTATCATATTACTGTTTGTTGATCATTTTTAACAACCCCAAGGATAATGCCCTCGAACTTACAAATCGATCGAACAAAGGTTTTTGATTTTATTTCCCTTTTCAATAGTTTCATTTGAATCACCTATGTACTTCAAATTAGTATTATCAAATGTTGTCATTTCTTGTAAGTATCCACCCGGTAGTAAAATGGTAGCAGTTTTAAATACTCGGTTTTGGTACACCCATATTCATTATAATAAATACACAGTCCAGTCACATTAATGTGACCATCTGTCAAAAGCCAGAATAACCACCTTTCGCAGAGCGGACTGCTGCGAGACGTGCAGGAAGAGAGTCACATAGGTCCCTGAAGGTGTTCTCTGGGATGTTGAGCCATGCCGACTCTAATGTCGTGGCCAGCTGCGCTAGATTACGCGGTTGAGGATCCATGGCGCGAACAACTCGATCGAGATGGTCCCACAGATGCTCGATTGGGTTTAAGTCAGGTGAGTTTGCTGGCCAGGGGAGGACGGTAAACTCATCCTGGTGCTCTTCGAACCACGCACGTACACTGGCAGCTGTATGGCACCTCGCATTGTCCTGCTGGAAGATGCCATCATCCTGAGGAAAAACAATGCGCATGTAGGGGTGAACATGGTCCGCAAGGACAGATGCGTACTTGTATTGATCCATTGTGCCTTCCACAATGATCAGTGAACCTAGAGAATGCCAGGAAAACATTCCCCAGACCATAATGCTCCCGCCTCCAGCTTGGACCGTTCCGGCAATGGTTGCAGGGTGGTTCCTTTCAGAGGTTTCACGCCTTATACGCCAACGTCCATCTGTCCGATGGAGCATAAAACGCGATTCATCCGAAAACGCAACCTGTCGCCACTCAGTGGACGTCCAGCTGCTGTACTGGCGTGCAAATTCTAGCCTTCGCCGTCGATGAACAGCAGTCAGCATAGGTGCACGAACCAGGCGTCTGCTTCGGAGGCCCAGACGCAGCAATGTTCGCTGAATAGTACTTTGGGAGACACTTTTGGTAGCCCCTTGGTTCATTTTGGTGGTCAGTTGCTCAACGGTAGCCCGTCTATCTGCCCGAACGCATCTCCGCAACCGTCGTTCGCCTCTGTCATCTATGGCCCGTGGTGCACCACATTTGCCACGTCGCTGATTTTGGACAGTCCCATTTTGCCATGCACGGTACACTTTTACCACGGCGGCACGCGAACAGTTCACAAACTCAGCCGTTTCGGAAATGCTTCCACCCTTGGCCCGAAAGCCAATGATCATGCCCTTTTGGAAGTCGGATAAATCGCTTCGTTTCTGCATTACGCCAACGATTGAAATGTTTTCCGAAGCCCTCACACACCCTTTATATACGCTCAACTGCCTTCTGTGATTGGTTATTTAACTCTGACATGGAAAGTACGTGGTGGTCACATTAATGTGACTGGACTGTGTAATTCGAGCTAAATATTTCCATATATTTTCTGTCAGATTCTAATCCTGTAATAAAGCCGGGCATTTAAAGAGTATTAGCTATCTTATAGTACTTTTTATATTACTTTTTAGGGGCACATGGCAATATATCAAGAAGAAAGTGCTGGAAAATCCATTGATTTCTAGCCAAATCTCGCCTATAAAAACGTCTTTTATCAATGAGCGCTATATTTCACTGTTTATTTCTCCCATCAAAAGCTTTAACTATCAATTATTTTTTAGCTTATGGCTTCCCAGATCATTATCAATTTTCCACCCTGCTGCTTTTTGAGAATTTTTTTTCTTTTTACAAAAATTATAAAACTAGTTTAGCAGAATTACTTTGCTGGTTAAAATTATACCCTTCTTTATTTAAAAAAGAATATCATTTTTTAAATATTTCGAATTACTCGATATGGTCTCTAAAAATTCTTTCGGCCTTTCGAGGATTTTATTTAATAACACACTGCTTTTTTTCGTATTTTCTTATTTAATTAATTTGCTTTCTTCTAGACACTTTCTTCTAGACACTGAAGCTAACAGTTTGTGCCTAAGCTTTAAAAACAAGGACTTCTCAGGTCTATATACCAATTTGACTGCAGTTTGATGTTCATTAAATAATTAAACGATACGCACTTATATTAATATAATACGCTCATTTTGAGTGTTAATGTAGCAAGGAGATGGTTATTTGGACGCTTTAATAATTTCCCACAAATTTGTCGCTAAATTTCTTGACTTGAAACATTCTCTTGATTTTATTCGAAAGCATTAATTTGTCTTTATCGTACTTCAGGTTCTTGTTCCATTCTGATATAATGCATAACAAATTGAAATTTTAATTTTTATTAACTTTAGGAAATGAAGTAACATAATTCAAAATATACAGATTCGTTTCCTGCATAAAATTTGTATTGCCTCTAAAATTAAAAATTTTGATTTTATAATCTACAAAGATATAATTAGTTATAACTTAAATTTATTCTTTATCAAAAGGTTGAAAAAACGTTCTTCTTTTACCAGATTCATTGCTCTCTGTACGTTATATCGTACACGATATAGAACACTTAATATTTAATTATTTAGAAGTAAAGGAACGATACTATACAGCATACTTCACTTGCCTATGGAAATGAAATATCATTTTTGACCATATGCTGGTCATTTTTATTCAAACAGTACTGGAGTCTAAGGCAATATTTGGACAAACATATATGAGAGGTGTAGCTCAAGTTTCTTTTGATTAAATCTGTTCTAACCTTCGAGCCTCACAGATGAATTTTCGACCCGGGCTTCTTCTACAGTCTCAGAAACATGAATGAGCAGAATAATAACATAAATATTTTATGTTATATATAATACGTAGATTAAATTCTACTCTAGCATTTGTGTTGATATGAATACGTTACTTAATACGCGATACCAAAATGCCAACTCACCAGTTCAAAGATTTCCTGCGCGCAAGGTACAACCAGGCAAGTTGTTTGAAAGGTACTGGAGCCGCTACTCCCTTTTTTAACTTAGATTATTAACTATGTTTAAAACATATTCTGGTGGAAGCAGACGAATAGAAGAAGTATAGGAAAGATTTTTACCAAAGCAAACCGTGTAAACTAATATAAGCTACACACATTTTAAAGGGTGTAGTTTATTGTATTACATTCAAAACCGCATCTATTATATTCCAGTGGAAGTCATTATTCTGAATCCGTCCATAGCAATTATAAACCTGTTCATATGTATCCAAAAAGTAAGTTCTGGCAACGAGTTGTGTTACTGTAATATCATCATTTCATGCATGCAAAATAAATTTATTAAACTATTCTCAAGGCACTTGTACTCGTATTTTGCGAAATCAGCCGGTGTTCATGCACTGTTCCGGGTGTTACAATCCTTGACACAATAGAATGGCTCTCAATCGCGAAATACAATCTGCTGTCCTTTTCTTAAATACAGTTAACTTTACGTTAAAATAACTAATTGAGACCAAACGCATGACGACTGTCTGCCTAAGGGAGGGATACATCTGTGGAGGATATACTGAGAGAATATAACCTGTGTTCAAATTTATGTTTCTGTAAGACAATATAGTGAAACAAAACTATGAAATGTAGTCTGTTATCCATTACTTAAATGCGGTTTAGGTTAAGATGGATTAGGTTAATTTATTAATACAAAGTATATGAGGGCTATCTGCTGAAACGAAAAATACTTCCGTGGAGGACGTTCTAAGAGAAAATGGTACGTATGTGTATTACACACATGAAAACCATGACAACGTTTACGCAGCTACCCCATACACCAAGATCTGAACATAGGTCGAACTAGAAATGTTCAATGTTTCAATCCGGTTGGCCATTGCTGGCCTTTCGAATGGAGAAAATTTGAAACATGCAACCTTTAATGAATAACTTTGTGAATGCGAAGAGAAATAGCTAATGACGTTATAAGGAGAGCTATTAAAGAATTTAGCTGAGAACGTGTCTTACAGTTACCATAACTTGCCGAATAACGATTACTGGAGATCTTAAGGCAACAAGAATCAGCATAATATTCGTAAATTTGCAGAACCAGTTTCAAAGGTTTAAATACAGGATCTTCTTCTTCTGCTCTAAGAGTGCAAATGAAGAAAGTGAAGACTTTGCTGCTCAGGCTATAATAATGAGAGGGAGGAATAAAGATACTGATAAAAAAACTGAAAACTCATGAAATATTTTCCTTGAAAGGTAAAGACTGAGTGGGATTAGGATCGTTAAAGAGAATTGGAAGATTTTTATGAATATGAAACGCCGCTAAAATGTAATTTGATAATGGCAAATGCTTTTTTGAACAATTTTGGCGGCAGAAAAATGTAAAATATTTTTTGACCAACACTTTTCGGCAACAATGGACTTATGTGTTTCTGCTTTCCTAACATATGTCTCGTAATCTTTAGCTCGAAATTTTAAAGCTCTCTCAGTTTGACTAATGTAATTAAACCACACTGGCAAGCAATCTTGCCTGAACCCCAGAAGATCATATCCGGAATGGGATATTTAAGTATAGAACTGCGGCTTAGAATAAAAACTTCCCAAAATTTGAATTTTTGTAAATTCCTAGCATTTGTTTTTGGAAACTACTTCTGCAAATTCATAAATAAAGCTCCAAGTCTTGTTGCCTTATCACTTGATGAGAGATTTCATATTTTTCTACATTTCCAAAACATTTCTTGGTTATTGGCATTTCCTTAACAATGCCAGCATAAAAAATGGTCCGCATATACTTGGGTTTTTATCCCTGGAAGTTCATGCTATGATACGAGGATAAATACGCTGATGCTTAGTTATAAGTGGTTAAAAAGAAACAGAAAAGCATTTTGATAATTTTTAATCGTTACAAAAATTTAATTTTTAAGTAACAAATCCATTTGAACTAGTTGTATCATTTGAAAATTAAACTCTCCGTATTTTTCCTGCTTGAATTTCCCCTTGTAGTTAGGGTAAAAGATTAAATTAGCAATTAAGAAGCTTAGTTTACGCGAATTACTTGAAACAGTGAAACACGTCTATAATCTTAGCGTGATTAACTCTTATTCATCTAATAAATATGATTTAATGGACAACGCCCTAATAAGAGATATTTTGGTGAACTCTAATTAAGAGGTACGGAGATTTCTGTCCAGATATTCTAGATGTCAATGAATAAATATTTCGATTACTATTAAGGGTTGATCGACAGAGTAGTAATTTTCTTTAAGTGATTAATTAGTGATATTCATAGATTTTTTTATTATTTGTGTTATGACCCCTTCTTCTTCAAAGCATTCTTCTGATTTGTAATACCAAGCATTGCATTTTCAAATGCTTGAGATCTTAACAGTTTATTCCATTGTTATTCCATTGTGGTTTACGTAGCTGGAAGTAGACACCAAAAACATTTGCTCGCCCGAAAGAACAGGCACGAAGTGGACTTAACATCTATAGAATTTACGGGCTTGTATTCTGGAAACAATAGGATTAGGACATATTAGTTATGCTTTCGAATGCATGGAATAATACAGAATAGCGTCTAGACATAGCCCAAGCTAAGAATACCGCTCAAAACATTTTGAGTGCCTTTATCCAACTATAAAAATCCCAATGTAATAACCATATGAATTTAGAATGCAAGAGTCGTTTTCCCAATTTCTTATCCGAACACAGCATAGTTAATAGCAAATACGATTTAAATGTTGTAAAATAGCATAATACCAATAATGCAGTAAACGTATATAAAGACTTCAGCATTTTATCTAGAAAAGTATCAATATTAGTTGAGTATTTTTAAATCTACTTATTAACCGTCTAAAGGATGAAAGAGTAGCTCCATAAACAATTTCTTACGCACATTTTAATCTGAAACAGCATTTGTTTCACCTTTTAATTTCATATTTCACTAAAATGTAATCTATCAGTCTAAAGAAATGTCATTACTTTACGGAAATGTTACCATTCAGAGTCATTGATGGCAATACTCCTGCTGTAAAATATTCATGAATGTAGAAGTTGTCCAGAAGTTTTTGAATAAAATGTTTTAACATTTTAAGTCGTAATACTTTGAAGAAGATACCACGAAAGATTCATCCGTAATAAAAATTAACTGGGATGTATGTTTATAATTCAGAAATATTTATTTAAAATAAGAATTGCAGACGTATCTGCACTGCTTTGTACATGGAAAAAGCATTTCATACAAGGTAAAATTGAATTTTAAAGTTAGTGTCAAGCGCAACGCTTTTGTTTAATTTAATCATTTAGAAAATATTGCTTTTAATGATTAAAGACACATATTCTGGAAAAGTTATCACTCATAAATAAAAATTCTTAAATGAATATGCGTTAAAAGTGTAATTTTAAACTCCGTTAAAAGTGTAATTTTTTACTTTCTTGAAGGAAGTATTGTAATCGCGAAAAATTTCGGGTATCATATTTCAACGAAAATATTCATTTTGACCGCTATCCAATGCAATGTAACGATATGTTTGCGTGACATCTTGTACATAAGGACAGAATAAAGGACTCTTTTTTTCCCAAACGAATCATAAAATTGATTTAAAATGGTCAGAAGAGATATTTTCGTGGCGTCTGCACGTGCGTACGTACGTATGTACGTATCTCACATAAATAAAAAATGTTGAAATTTTCTATATAGGTCTCCCAACGTTGGAATTTTATATATATGCCTCAGAACGTTGAATTTTGTATACAAGACTGTTATAACATGTCGATGTGCGCCTCCTATCTTGGCTGCAATCGCTCGCACCAAAAGCATATAAATAAATATACATATATATATATATATATATATATATATATATATATATATATATATATTTTTTCTGTTACTCGTCTCAGTGAGCTCAGTTTCTTTATTCTTTTATATTTATAGATTGTGCATTTTTCTCTTTAAAAATGATTGAATTATGTTGCTCTTATCTTCAGGTTAAGGTTTTTATGCCATTAGTTAACTTGCATGTTATAGTAGTAGAATTATCAACAATTCAAAAGTTGTTTAAGTGAGGCTAAGCTCAATTTATTACCATAGCAGCCAGATTTTTTTGCATTTGAAATTTAGCAGAATAATGGATTTGTTGCCAAACTAGAGAAGCTAAGCTTCGCGACGATAAAGTAACGTCTTCTTTTATTATTGCGAATTAAATTATGCTTAATCTATTCTGGAATTATCATAAGTTATTAATCATTAAGTTATTAAATTATCCCATATATTGACTCAGCATAGCGTTCACAACAAATTAAGTTAGTCTGTACGACTTCAGTGTCTTTTTGCGAAGTGAGACCAAAAGTAAACTTTCCATTTTGTGCATCGAAGTATCTGCCTTCCTGCCCGCTGGTCGAATTGTATGTTTTTGCGTAGAAACTCTAATTTTAATTGTAAATGTTCTTTAAAATTACTTTAACTGTATTTGGTGTTTTATGTTTCTCCATATCTTTTAATTTTGAATAGAGATATTTTGAGGTTTTATGTATTTCTGGCTTGTCGCGAAGTGAGAACTAGTTAATTGAATGAGAAATATATCTCTAATGAAATTCGAGGAAATAAGTTTAAATGAAAGGCAAGAAAAAAATCCGTATAATTTAATATTCCGTATAAGGAATTCAAGTCGTATGCACATCAGATTTTTTATTATGAAATTATCTAAAATTTCATGAATATACTGTTAATTATTTTAAGGTCTCCACATGATCTTTTTCCTTAAACATCATACTCTGTTAAAGGAATTAAAGCAGCTTATTTTCAGTAATTACACTCTAAGAAATAATTAAGCAAAATATAACTTGTCAGATATGTATTAAATATATATATCAGTAAAATGTATAACCTATACAAAAAATACAATCTGGTCACGTAAATTGTGAAGAGGAAAAGAAGACGAATAAATCTGAATTTCAAGATGACATTCATCTTCATAAGATTATAAAATTATAAAAAAATTTGGTAAAAAAGGAAGGTGTTGCCATGACTATTATAAAATTTTTAAATAGTTTAATGAGCACAGTCCGAAAATCGAGAGAGGAAAACTACGGGAAAAATTTCATTTTTGAAGGAAACAATAACAGCAGTAAGAATGGACAAACTGCAGATAACAATCACAACATTTTTATTTGTAAAAGAAACCTACATTCTAATAGGAATACATTATATTATTAACACTGCAATGTCTAACATATCTTTATTTCTGATTCTCAGTAACTTAAATCTCACTCATTCTTATTGTTGTCTCTGCTACTCCTTAGGCCTCAAATACTTATAAAAAATTAGAGAACTTAGACTGAATATTAGCTCATGTTTGCTTCCCTTTGATTGTCTCTAGTAGGCTGGTATGAAGTTCAACACTTAAAAGGGAAAGGCGTAGTGGCAGTGGCCTAGTGCAAATTTTTGTGTTTGTTAGTAAGAAAAAAAATTCATTACATGGCCGAACTATTTTTAAATTTAGGAAAGTTCACTGTCTCATGTTCAGGGTGGAGAAAATTACGAGAATATTTCTAAAATTTTCAGAATCTGACACCAAAAGGCTAGGCGGATAGGCGAAGAAACACGGTAAATACGGGAAACATTTTAAAATTTTCTATAGCTTAAATAAATTGTTTATTCTTTTCTTCAATACTATCTAATAATGTAATTAATTTTAATTGCAAACTTCAATTATGTCCCTTTCAGAAACTATCTGAAATTAATAGCTTTCCAAAAAGCATTAAACACCTTTTAACTTTAGTAAACATGACGAAATATGTAATTTAATTTTGCTAAGCCTGAAATGATAGTTTATTGAACGTACCTGTACATAAAATGTCCCTTTTGCTTGGGCATACATCATCAAATATGCATAGTCCAAATTCTGCTTTGTGCGCCACCTACCAACAAAAAGAAAATCATGCGTACATTTTTTAATACTTTCATTCAGTCCAATTAAATCACTGTCGAATTTTATGCAGAACATACATCTTATATTTACATTTAACCTTCTTGAAATCATTCTTTCTTAATTTATGTTCATTAAATTTTAAAGTTCATCGAATGCATTTGAAATTCTAGTAGTGTTTTTACAAACAAAACTAAATTTATCAACTGTTCGAATTACAATGATACCTCAGTATTTTGAAATATGTTCAATTTGGTATACAACTGTTTGGAACTGAAAAGTTTTATTTTAATGGTATATGATATTTGTTTGGAAAACGACTCGGGTTTGGTGAGTGAAGACTGCGCGGACTGGAGTTTTTACCTCTTTCGAGACAATGCTACTAGTGCGCTTTAATGTCAGTATGCCTCCTTTTTTTTGCTAATGTGCAGTAACCAATTCGTGCTCTAACACTGAATTTTGAAGAAGTTTTGTGTTTGAGTTCATTTTTTGAAAATTCATTAACAATAAGTTTTAAAGACGTTAATAAGAAGAACTGCGAAAAGAAGAAAAATGTTAGAATGCAGAAAAATAAAAAAAGAGTTTTAAAAACTATGAAGATAGTGTAAGTATCGGGAACGTGATTATTACATACTGCATGCTGAGTACTATGGCGTCTACGACTGTGAAAGACAAAGATAGCATTAAAGCGGCTAACATTGCGAAGGGAGTGAAATAGATTGCCAAACAATCATTAAGCATGTTGAAAAATTGCTTTTGATCTGGATAGTAGAAAAGCACTTATATACAGTACCTTGTATAGTATCGATTTCAGCCACCGCATTTGTATGTTAGTATTAAACGATGTAAATGTAATGACAACAGGATTTTTTATAAGAACATATTAATTATTGTCCCTTTATTTCTTACTGGAATAATTCGTCTAGTATATATCCAAAGATCTGCAACGTATTAATGACTTATATCGAGGTACCACTCTCTTTTGAATCGTTAAAATACTGTTCATATTTCTGAACTTTTGTTAAACGTTAGTTGAGGCGGCTGTGGAGCGGTTGTTGATTTAAAACATGCTGTCTTTGAGCTCTTTCAATGTTTCAAAGCAGGTTTGCTCGAGGTGACATTTAAGGGTCGCATCAAAATTCGCTATTCATCCATGGGAAGAATCATCTATAAGCCAATGCGAGAGACTCGCGTCGGCCCTTTTTAAATCAAAACCTGGGTCCAAGTCATGGCAGCTAGAATCATCATCTCGTCACAAAAGAGCTCTTCGGCGGCGAATTGAAATAATTCTGATCTTTCAAATTTGCAAGAGTTGGCTGGCTTCGCATACACCTTTCGCCAGCATCTGTTACTGTGATTTTTTTGGCCGACTGCGTTGATGTATTTGATCGTTGTGTTGAAGGGCTGTGTTCAGCTCCGTTCGTTGGGCATGCTAGGTGGGCCTGTTGAATATTTGTGAAGCGAGGCGCCGTGCGTGACGCGAGTGACGTAGTTTGTCAGTTTTTTCCCAGGTTGGCAGGCGAAGGAGATGCGTGTTTCTGTCACGTCCGACAAGTTTTGTTTTCCATTATGAACATAATAAAATCAAACTATCGTTCATATTAACTGATATGCTCCTAAAACAAATAATTATGTTAGCAACTTCAAGAACTAATCTTAATATAGATGACTATGTAAAAAAAAACTACATATTCAAAAAACCCCATTCATTAAGTACTGACTGTTTAATTATTACTTAGAATTAAATATTTCAAATTATTCAATTTTATTTTATACATAACCTAACTGAATGAACCTTTAAAATGTTTATTAACAATAAAACTCTGGTTTGTAGGATTGTTTTACTTATTATATTGTTTTTAAATACTCTACTCAGAATTACATAAAAAGTGTGCTATTTGCGTAAAAGTTTCATAATCAGCCTATAAATAACATTTGTATTCCCTTTTAAAATTTTTTATTACGTTGGGAAAGTTGGAAGCGGCAAGTATACCTTTTTTTTTTCTTTTTCAGGTAGTGGCACTCTTCACATAACGGTTGACCACCCCTAGTGTGACAGATGCTGAGGAACAGTGTATGGCACCGGGGAGCCAGCCAACGCTCGAGAAACGGAAAGAGTTGAATTACTTAAATTCACCACTGAAGAGCTCTTCTGTGAGAAATAAAAGTATTTCACTCATGAATTGGACGCAGGATTTGTCCTCAGAAGGGCCGAAGCGAGTCTCTCGCATTGTATTTCTGATTCGGCCCATAAATTTCGCCACGAGCAATTCTCCTTCAGAACACCGAAAAGCACATGGATAGTGAACTATCAAATCAACAATCACTCCGCAGGTCGTTGCATAGTCAAACTACGTAAAGAACCAAGATGATTGCTCTAGTTAGAATCAAAATACGTAATTTTAATTATTATAAAGAAGAAGGACTGCAGTTTTTCTTCAGTTAGAAAATTATTAATATTCTAACATAAATATCAGCTGCAATCACATTTTGAGTGAATTTTCTAGCGAAAATTATACTATTGTTTTTCGAAGTCCATTTATTCCAAAGTACCTGAAGTACAGATGACCATGTATTTAATTGTTATTTATTAGAATAAAAAAATGTGTTATTTACACCAAAGATACTTTCAGTGAATTCGTAAAGATATTATTCACTGAAGAGTAATAGCTATTTTCATGTTTTTCGTGGAATATTTTTCGCTAAATTCAAATATCAAATGATTTGCAACTTATGTTTCATACATGATGTATCATTATTCTTTAATTTATGATATAAATTTTAAAAACTTTAAGTTAGACAAAAATGCTCAGACAAAAATGACAAAAATAGCTAATGTAAGACTTATAAAAAATAATAGTATAGTTAAGTGATTTCCTACATGAAGCATTGGTTGTATGACACTCTCACATGCACTTTTTATCAACTAATAATTAATTAAGAATTGTAATTAAGAACTTATTTTATTAATTATCTTCGAAATAGAAGTGAAATATAGAAAACTCAAAGAAAATGCCTGAAGGCAGTTTGACATCACTTACATTCTAATCAAGACGCATCCGATTTATATTTCTATATAGCCGTCGCTTTCATCGATCTATTCGTTACAGTTTAATTAACTCACTGTAGGTGTGAACGCTGTAAAAGTTTTTCAAAGATGTACGCTCCCACGCTTGTCAAAACTTTCTATCTCCTGTGGTGATTTAATGGATTAGATAATGAGAAATTATTTACAGAGGGATAGAAATTACTAAGGAAGATTTAATCACGGAACTTAATTTCTGGTATGCTGGCTTATATGGTAAATGATCACATAATGTAAAAATATGTATGGTTAATTTCTCGTGTTTAATTCTTATTTTTTATTAATATTTGAAAACCAACTTCACTAACGCAATTAGAAATTTCTTTGACTCTTGCGATTTGTATTTATACTTTCCTGCAAACTATATTTAAATCCTTTTTCTTTAGAATAGAAGAGAAACACGTCAATATGACAATCAAAATCGCTGAAACAACCTTGTATTTGGCCTACATTTATTAAAACACTCAATCGATTTCGAGGGCAGCTACGGGTCCCTCCTCATCAGGAGAACGCTCTCTAGAAAGGGAAAGCAACCTCAGTAACGGCTTTTTATACCCTCGAGTAGTACCATGCGCGAGGAGGCAACGCCATCTATCGGCAAAAGTAATACATCTTGGTCTAGAAGCGATACCGTTTGTCAACGGCATAAAAATAAAAATGTGCTTATTTCTAAATTTCTCAAGCTCACACACCAGTCGACTAGTCCCACCCACCTAATTAATCTTCCCACTGTAAACGCTAACCCCATCGTTAATATCTCCAGCAAGAATCTTTCGGAGAATCAGTTAAAAGTATTAAAATATAACTTCAACTTTTCAAAGACATCTAAACCATTAGTTCCTCAAATCATCGCCCCTATTGAGAAAGCTTTTAAATTCTCCAAAATTTTAGAAACGCAGAAGGATGCAATCCGCCACCTAATGACTCATAACGTTAATTTTAACAACCATCTTTGGGTTCGAATCTTAGCAAAAAGGAAAGGGAGACCTTACGTGAAATTCATTCTGATACTAATATTGTTATTTCTAAAGCTGATAAGGGCGGACAGACCGTTGCTATGGTCAAACACATATATATATTGCTGGAGTCTCTAAACTGATAAATGAAGGCCCATACTGCTCGATCCCTAAAGATCCTTCAACTTCGGACCTCACGAAAGTTAAAACAGCTATTAAATCATCTCATATACTCCCAACGCAGTTGAAGAAATCACTTATTGCACCTATTACTAACTGTGTTAGGCTTTATGCCCTCCAAAAAACTGGTATTCCTTTTCGACCAGTCGTTTCCAACATAGGTACAACATCATATCCTTTGGCCAAATATTTAGTTTCCAGATTTTCTCCTTTACTTGCTAACAATATTCACACTGTAAAAAATTCTTCTGAAGTCATCGATAAACTTAAAGGTATTTCTCCACTGCGTTCCATTTCATTTGATGTCAAATCACTGTTTACTAATGTTCCAATTGAAGGAGCACTAAAATGTCTTGAAACTAAGCTTCGGGAATTCCATTTCACACATACTGAAATTGACGAGTTGGTTTCGCTTACTTAAGTGTCTCTGGGTCAAACCCACTTTGTTTTCCAAAATGAATATTATCGTCAAATTGAATGATTAGCTATGGGTAATCCTCTCTGTCCTGTACTTGCTGACATTTATATGCACTATTTTGAGGTAAAATTATTTGATAAATTATCTTTTCGTCTCTGGATTCGTTATGTAGATGACACTTTCGCACTTTTTTATGGTAATAAAGAAGATTTATCCGAGATTTTATCTATTATAAATTCAATTGATCCAGGCATCCAATTCACTCTTGAAATTGAATCCAAAAATTCCCTCCTCTTCCTTGATATTTCTATAATCCGCAATGAAGTTGATTTTAGCACTACTGTATATTGTAAACCCTTTGCAGTTTGTTTACCACCTCATGCTAAGTCATGCCACCCTATTAAGCAAAAAAAATGGCTTCTTTATACTATTATGTATTTCGCGCGCTCAAAGTTTGTTCCTCAGAATCTTTGTTTACCAATGAACTTAATTATTTGAGAGTAGTTGCTATTGACTGAGAATTTTCTCCCGTGATCATTGATAAAACCGTTAAAAAATTTTCAGTTTCCCATCAAAGAAGACATTCCATTGTTAGAAGTAATATTAATGACCTTGTCGTGCTTCTATTTTAACCTTCTAAAGTTATAAAGTTATAAAGTTGCACGGATTCTCCAGAAATGACAAGGTTTAACTCTAAAAGATTGCGTTTCTGACATTAATTCTTGGGGAATTTATAGTATACCGCGTCAGTGTGGCTTGAAATATATTGGTCAAACAAAAAGAGCGTTAAAGTTTCGTATCAAGGAATATGAATCTTATGTCCGAAAGGGCGAAATTAACAAGTCTTCAATAGCGTATTATAGTTGGAAATTTAAGCATAATTTTGATTTTGGATTTGCAAAAGTTATTCAAAAAGCTTCTTCCGTTGGTGAATTGGTTTTTCTTGAGGCTTTTCATGTTCACAAGGATTTAGCATGTTTAGCGAATGATTTTAAGTCCAATCCAGTCCTTCCTTACGCTTTTAAAATTCTATTAACATAATTCTTGGTTATTATTTTTACCGATAGATGGCGCTGCCTCCTCGCGCATGCTATTACCCGAGGGTATAAAAAGCCCTTACTGAGGTTGCTTTCCCTTTCTAGAAATTTCGTTCTCCTGATGAGGAGAGACCTGTAGCTGTCCTCGAAATCGATTGAGTGTTTTAACGTCAAGTACAAGGTAGTTTCAGCGACCTTTTGCTTTATTTTACAATTGACCAGAATTATTTAATTCTGCAGATAAGTTCGACTGCAAAAATATTTCCCATTTTTTGACATTGGAGAGAAAGTAATATTTTTTTTACTAACGGTAGACTTAATAAATGACAATTCTCTAATTCTTTAAAATTATTTTTGGCACATTTCTGTCTATCCATCCACTTGTTTAGATCAGTCTCAAAGTTTTCTTTGTTGTCCTTCAAAGAATTTTGCGATGAAAGTTTGAATTAATTTGAAATTTCTGAGATTTATTCTAGAAATTATTCTTCAATTATCCAACAAAATGGAATCTGACTTCGCAGGTTTAAAACAGAGTGCAGGGTGACTGAAGATTTCTCTGACAAGTCAAGTTATCTGCTCTGTTTGAAGCCTCATGCCAGGACTGACGTAATAAAATTCTTGCAACATTTCTTCACTTCGGTTGCTTCACTGATGGTGCTTTCGTTTGCAATGCAAATTCTTAGGTTCATTTGTTGAATAAGCACAGTTGGCATTTATGTCTTCTACTGTTTGTAGCACCTTATATTAAGGATGTAAAACAATTAAATTTGCTCTTTTTACATATTTGTTTTAGCAGTTGTCGAAGATGTTTCTACTTTAAGGCATGAGTTCACCTTTACTGTAAATATGTTCTCATATTTTAAATATTTATTATACTGTTAATTCAAAGTACTTTTAATTGAATATCCCAAACAAATTTAACTTTCGCATTCGATTACCACACCATAGTCAACTGTTTAGTGCATCATACTGCTTATCGTATCATGTAGGATCATCCGGCTGCATCAACTACTTTCCTAAATTTCTATAATGTTAAGGGAGAAAAAAAATGTCACTTTTCGTTTTCTCTTTGCAAACATATGCCTTTTAATGCGTTTATTCGGCTATAAATCCTTATGTATAGTAATTAGTCTTCTTTACCGCCTAAAACTGCTTCATTTCTGAACAGCGTTAATGATTTTACATATGCATAACAGTGAGATTATTTTCCTCACAATTAAATAATATTTAAATATTTTCATTTCATATATTATGAAAAGTTTAGTTTTTAATTCTGGCAAGTATCATTAGGAAAAAATAGAATCAAAACATATTACAGATTTCAGTAATTATTGTCTTAAACTATCTTAAAACAGCCACTATCCCAAAATCTCTTAATATATCCTTATATTACATCTGCTATTGAACACTGATTATTTTCTACTGAATTATGATTTCAGCCGATTTTTGCTTTTTTTCTGATGATTAATTTAAGATCCCTAGTTCAGCATCACAACCATTGAAATCTACTAGCAACCTTCAAGCTTAGTCTATATAGTTTTTTATGACAATTTACTTTCATTGTAGTTATAAGGTATTTCTCCAACCTTCCTAGCATGCCTTCGTGGTGTAATGGTCAGCACATTCGGCGCGTATTCGAGAAGTCCGAGGTTCGAGACCCGGCGAGGGCATTGCTCATTTTTCGTGTTTCTTGCTTCGAAATAACCTAATGACTCCACAAAGTAATAAATAATACAACGTTTGGTCTTTTGGACATTTCATGATACTATATGAAACTCACTGCAATTTATCATCAAAACGATGTTAAAATTTTATTCCAAATTTTAATTTAAAATTGAAAATTTAAATAAGAGTAAATTAAAAAATCGTACTAAATTTTGTAATACGTATAAGATACTTCTTAATTTTATTAAAATTAATTTCAAGTTGAATCTCCTATCAAAATACTTATGAATTTCAAACTAAAAATAAATTATCTTCACGTATGATTTTAACAAATAAGAGACTCCTGTAATTATATCGATGATACTCCTATAATTAACTTTTGCAGTATGCTTATTGTGTAGCTTTTGCTTCTACATATAAAAGCATTTCTTATTTATCTGCTTATTTCTACATTTTCTTAATTGATATTTGCTGCTTTTTATATGCTTTTGAGATACTATGCATGTTCCATTTAGTTAAGAATTTTGTTTATCCTTTCTTTTATCTTTTAAAAAAATGCATGCATAAGTATCTCTTTAGATAAGAATTGGTAGCGCAAAGTTATTACATACTCTATCGACGTTCTACTTCGTTATTAAGTTGAAAATTCTCAAAAGTGTCTTAAAACGAGGTATCGTTATAGTAGTAAAGAGAACTAAAAATACCACATTTCCGCATTTTATACTATAGCCTTTTTTATAGTTTTTCATATCTTAGAGAATTCTAGTAAATATAGTTTATGGCATTTATTGCCATTTAAAATGAATGCTGAGTTTTATTCTGCCAGAATATGAAATATCTGTGTCTGCTCAAGTTAAGTATTTATATCAATTATCTTTGTTATTTTGTTTCTTAAATACTCTCGTGAAAGACAAGCTATTTGTTATGAATAGTTTTATTATTTATTTGCTGTTTTGAGTGAAACGTTGAGATGAAATAAAAAATCGAATAATTACATCGTTAATAAAGAAGATAATATGAATAGACACCACTTAATATTTTATGCATTTAAAGAATATTTTATAGATTCTGATCGAACGTTAGTAGCGTAATAAAACTTCAGCTGATAGCGTTTATAAAATACAAACTTATCACTCAACTAACACAAAACCTGATACGACAAATAATGTTTTATATTCCATGTATTGATTTGGATTGAGAAGTTCTAAGGGGGTATTTGCAGGTGGTACTTATAAGTAAGACGTAAGCAATAACTATTACGGTTTATGGATGCCTAAAATAATTTAAATCATTGAATTAAAATAAAACTATTAACAAATACCAGAATCTGAGACGATATTATTTTAAATTTCAGAATGGTAACTTAGTTTGTTCTAGGAATTACAAATGATGCATTTGATAATTTTGCTATTTGATAAAGCTAGTAGAATGCGATTGCCAAGCTTACACAAGAGACAAAATTTCTTTCAAATTACCAATTCAAATAATTTTACAAGAAGGGGTGTAAATGCAAAATACTTTGTATTTGCACAGTTTTTCGTGAGACAATCGAAAATGAAGTTAATATGAGAAATGCTCTTCACTGTGTTGAACAGAATTCAGTTACTTATTTCACATTTTGAAAATTGTTTAATGATTTAATAAAAAAAATTAAGGCAAAGCTGAAGTTTACTAAATGAATGTAGCTATTTCACAAATATCCTTATGATATTTCCCTAAAACACTATTAGTAAATTTTGGAATTAGATGCATCAAATTCATGGAATTTATACACTTACCTGACTCTTTCAACTGGATCGCCTAATGTATTCCGCAAGTTTTTAAAATCAGGATAATATCCTTCAGGTGGTGCTATGACTTCCAACAGGCCAGAATCTATATGTTTCTGAAACCTGCAAGAAGGTGCCTTTCATGAAATGAAGTTACGTGTGAATATTTTTTCTAACCCTAAATCATTAAGAAATAAACTAGTTAAATTATAGTAAATATCTATTTTTAATACTTAACCTATAAACATTGCGTAACTGGAACCTATTACGGATATAGCAACTTCCGACATACATACAAGAGGAATCCTGGAAACCACCTGGCAAAATTTGATAATTTTACGCAGTTCATTTGGTTAGATATATTAATTTTGCAGTGGAAGTCATATATATATTAAGGCTTCCCATTTGGTTAAAAAATTTCTCATTATTTTGGAAGACTTGCCATTAAACATTTTAAATAAACTCATGTCCACAGGTATGCAAAAGATCCACTGGCATGGTATTAAAAATAGATATTTACGATAAATTAACAGAATTAACAGAATAATTCAGAATCACACAGAAATCGAACTCTGAAGTAAAACTTTCGCCTATAGAATTATCCCACACATCTTTAAGAATAATGTGCAAATTACAGGAAGCCATTAGATGACCCTAATAATACGTCACAATGACGGGAGTTTAAAAGAAATATATTAGGAGTGGTAGCAAAGAAGTAAAATCATTCACATGCGTTCTGTAAGCCTCTCAGTGCCACGACCGAAACGTTATGACACCGAGGACGCACATTGATGATTTGTTACCTGATAGAATTATCGGCCGCCAGGAACGTAGGTGTACTCTGATGGAAGAATCCGAAGAGCTTGGAATAGCCCAAAGTGTCATCTCTAGGCTTTGGCAAAGATTTCAAAATGACGGAAATGCCAGTAGACGTTACATTACAGGTCGCCCCCATAAGAAGCCCAATGACAACCGGTATTTCGTAGTAACTGCCAATAGAAGCTTATGAAGCACAGCATCAGACCTGTTTGTCAGCTATCTTCAGCCACGGCTACGGCAGTTCCAAGACAAACCGTGCACAGACGTTTGGGACAGATTGGTCTATATGCTCGCAGACCTGTCACACGTGTTCAATCACAGCAACTCACTGTGGCCAGCGGTTAGCCTGGAGTAGAGAACATGAAATGTGGACGTCTTCACAATGGGCTTGTCAGATGTTTTCCGACGAGTCCAGGTGTAGCTTGCATTCGATTCACGTCAGACTTTCATATGGAGAACTACAGGTATTCGCTACCACGAAGACAACATCATTGAACAGCACCCTCACAGTGGTGCAGGAGTGCTCATTTCCGGTGGAATTATACAAGGCTTCAAAACAGATCTGTATGCTCAGATCACAACCATGACAGGCCAAATTTATCGGCACATCAATCTGAAACAACATGTACGTTTGTTTAGGGGTGTCATGGGCGCCGAATTTGTGTTTATGGATGACAACGACCGTCTTTGCCATGCAAACATTGTAAAGGAATGCCTTCAATCTGAGGATATCCCCCTTTTGAAATGGCCAACATTCTCACCTGACTTAGCTCCGATAGAGCACGTATGGGGCGTGCTTGGCAGATGAATTGCAGCCCGTCAAGTACTCCTACATGTATACTGGAACTTCGGAGAGCATTGCTTGCTGAGTGGAGTAATCTTCCCCAAGATCAGCTCGATAATTTGATACTCAGTATGCCCAGACGTCGTACGGACTGTATTTCATCATCTGGGAGACATACAATGTATTAAACATCATACCAACCATCTAATGTTAAGTTTCTGTAAGGGAGACAGTTTTTGCAATTGCTCCCAGGAGCAAAAATCGTAGTTTTTATTAATGGTTTTATACATACACCATCTTTTTTGCTCTTTATCTTTTGTTTAATAAATGAACTTTATGAATAAGTCACATTTGTTTTGTTTCTGAACCTTTATTTGCCGGAGCTGGCATTAAACCTAATTTATAGACATGACTTTGTTTGAATTACATCTCTGAAAAGAACATATTGCGTTTTAAATGGCGACTAATTTTTATGGACTGTAGTAATACTTAAATTTCAGAGTGTTATTTAAAAGGTTTTGAACTTTAGAGTTGATAATATTTTTACATGGTATTTTCTGTTAAACAGCGTTAAATTTCTATTCAAATTAACAAAATTAATGCGACGTATTTGCCTATTCAAACATTTCTAATCTATGGGGCACTAAATAACTTGCGATTTTATTTGTGGACTAGCTGTCGAAAACGAGGCAGGTATAAAGTGGTTGTAACAAGGGCATACAAAGTGTTTTATATATTGCATAGGATTTAAAAAAATACAACAAAGCAGTGAAAGCTGCGCAAAAATAAAAAAATCAAAATTTCTGTTTTGTTTCCTTCTGTATATTATATTCTGTAGATAAAGGTTTTTCCAACTATTTTTACGTGAACCGGTTGTTTTAGCATTTTTTCTTCTTGACTCAGGAAAAATGTTTATGACTTATTGGTAAATTAAACAAAATTTTACATTGTTTCAGAATTGTAGGTTATAACATTAAGTATTAAAAATTGAAGTGCCTTTTTGGTTAAAAATGGAATTTCTTTATGATAGGCTATCCAAAATCTATGTTATTTTGCCAAAGCTGTTTTTAAGCGTTGTATAACCAAACAGTTAAATTATGGATTCAATATCTGAATCCAAAAATTTCGAGCTGAAACCAGTAATTCCGTTCAGTTCTGATTCTTTATTTATTGTGAAAGGCTTTCGTATCTATGTGTAGCTATAAACTGGGGGAAGATATTCATTCAGATTTGTCTACTATCCTATTAGATGTCTTTTGTTAGCAACTGAAATTTCATTAGACATGGAATTAACGCTGTATTCCTTCTGTACTTCAATTAGCTTCATAAAAGCATTAGATAATCTGCTGCTTCAGCACGAAGGGTGCATGAATTGGAGCTGTCTCATTTCGGCTTGCATTTTTTCTTACGCTTTAAATACAGGTACATTGTTGTCTTTTAATGAAAGGTTTAATTCTTTTTTAAACAGAAAATATCACATAGCTAAGATAAACAATTAACATCACTATAAGTGTCTTCTTTAAATCCAAATGTGTGATCGTTAGCCCCTGGATGGGATGTTAGTTTAAAAATGTTAATACTTCTTTTATTTCCAAATGTCTCTTCAAAGCATTCCGTCTGGATGATCGTCGTAAGTTGCAAAATGATAAAGGATGGCATTATTCACTGCCCATCTGTTTATATAATGTACAAAATGACCTTTAATTTAAGGGACATTGTTTTAAAAATGTATAAATTTTCCCACTTTTGTACAGTAGTTTGCAAATGCAGTGGCATGTTTTCTTCCCAAGGGCTTCTCTGTGTATACTGTAATACACACATACACTTTTTGGTACCATGGTCTTTATTTTTGGAAAACGCCGTGCACGGATGCCTCTGCGCGAACACCATTGCTTCTCAGCCCCGTCCAACACATTTTCTCCTGTCTAATGTTGTTTCGATTAATCAATCAAATTTAAAATTTCTTCTGTTGCTGTTTTTGTACTTAGTGGTTTGCAAAATAGAAATTCTTCATTAAATGTTTTCTCAAAATCATATCTCACAGAACACATTTTATAAACATTGTCCGATATGCATGTACTTTCACTGACTTCAAAAGAAAAGCAAACTGCACTGTTTTAAGCGAACTACAATAGTTTATTTGATATTATCTGCCATTTCTTGGACTTTATGCTTCGCTGTGTTAGAAAGACAACATATTTGTCTAGTTTTGCTGTTTTTAATGATATAATACAAGATGCCAACATTTTCATTGCAGGAACTACTAATTTTTCTTACTTTTTGCTACTTTTCCTACTTTTAACTATGACGATATCCAGTTTCAGCATTAATTTCGATATTTCATAAAAGACCTAACTTTCGAACATATTGGGAGACACAGTCTGTTTGATACCTATTAATTCTTTCTTACTTATCTTACCTTTAAATTATTTATTGGCTTGTTATTTGCGGTTCGAATTCTTTAATTGCAAGGTTTAGTTCAACTTTACAGGTCTCATGAGCTCATTTGATAAGGAAATACAACAAGCAATACAGAATGGCTTTTCATCAGCGCCTTTCATGAAACCAAATTTTAATAAACGTTAAAATACTATCATTTTCAGGATGTTTTCTTATTTTCTGTGTATAATGGACAACACCTCATGCGGCCTTTTCTCAGTGCCATTCTCGAAACTCGTGTTTGGCTGAAAGTCACTGAACTGTTTATTGTTAGTGACATCAATAAATCATTGTTTCTGTCTGGACATCATTTCATTGTTTATCGACAAATTGTTTTTATTATTTTATTATCCATTTATCCATTGACAATTGTGTGATATAATATTATAACAATCAGTAAATAATTACAAAAATTGTACTCAGTATCTCAATTAATAACTAACAAATAATCTCAAAATGTGAGAAAAGCTGTGTCGTCACCAAACCTTTATTCTCAAAAATTGACTGAAATACGGCAGTAAGCCTTAACAATGTTTTTCGCTCTGGTCTAGACCCGCTGTCGTCGCTCTCACTAAAAGATAACGTCAGCTGCCTACACCAATTAAGCCTAGTCAAGTTTTCGTGGCGACGCAAATAACATTAAAATGGAATCGAAGCTAAGATAGAAATTAATAAGGAATCAGTTTTGGCATGATGTACCATCTGATGTCATCTCGGCATCAGATCTCTACGTCATCTGTTCACAAACTATTATATAGTTTCATGTGATTGTAACATGTATGATTAGAATGTTCATTATCTGCAGCCGGGCGTTTTGCTTCCGTAGCCCAGTCTCTGTCACGACCTAGCATTTCGGAAACGCCACCATAGACTAGTGTTTTTCCTTTCTATAATTCCATAATATTTACTGGCAAATATTACTTGCCCATCTCTACGTTTTCGACAGGCAATTAATCTATCATTGAAGTTAACGACGACCTTTTTACAGAAATCTTTGTTGATTTCACCAATGACTTATCAAATTTCTTTCTTTAATTCTAGATCCGTTAGTGGTTTATGGACGTAAAACGTTCGTCCACAGAGCCGTATAAACATAAACTGCAAAGCTTGAGGATATAAGAGCTAGCACGCCATTCCTGGTCACCGCCAAGAAATTAGATTACGCACCCAGTAAAGTTTTCATGAAACAAGGTTATTGGATCGCAGAATATACGGAAAATAGTCTCGTCTGAAACGATTTATTTGCTATAACAAGAGCGAATATGAAGATCGCGTGAAATGTACCAAACGCCTTTGCGTGGCACTTCTGGTTTTTGTGAAGTTTCACCATTTTGAAATGTGCACGTTAGAAAACCGCTCCTTGGTATCTAAACGGAAAATCAACAAATGCTCAATTAATCGGAATGATGACAGGTAATGAAATTGATAAGAACAATACTGTTATCCTTCAAATAAATCATTCTGCGCAATTCAAAACTTGAGCGTTTTATGAAACACTCTATTTTCACAGCAGCACGTTGCATTTTACTTTCAGTAAGATTTTGGTATGAATAAATGGGCTTGCTGCTTTAAGGATGTACTTTTTTATTCAAATGAAATGCTGTAATCTGCGGAACAAATTCATAAATAAGGAAATTAATTAGAGCACTGGTAATTATTCCATCCTCTAAACGCATATAAATTTAGATATATTATTATAAACTACAGTTACGTCACTTGTGCACTTAATCCTTTATATCTTCTTAAAATTCCATTTGTCTGTATAAATTAAATAACTTACTGAAAAACAAATGTTATATTAGTGGAAAATATTTAAAAATGGCAAATTTTACGGCTTATAAACCGCATCTCGAAAAATCATTTAAATACATTAGCCCTTTATAGAAGAAATTTCAATTTTATTAATTCTAAATGAGCATCATCTATTTTATTCCATATTTGTAAGCCGAAATTATTTTATAAACAAATGAAAAGCAATTGTTTCCTCTAAGCTCATTAAATTTCGAGTCATGTATATAGTATTAACTAGGAAATCCTAGGTATTAAAAATTCTTACCTGACTGATGTTCGCACAATACCAAAACAGAGCTTAAAGTATTTTCTATTTTAAATATATTTGAGTCATTTCTGAAATAAATCTTTCTCGATTCACATAAATATATAGAAATACTCACCGATTCTGAATCTCTTGGCTTTGTTCTTTCACGTATATTTTGTCAATCTGCAAATGGAACAAGATTAGAATTTCTAAAAACTAAGAATACTATGAATAAAATGTGTGCTTTGAATAAATTGTTTTAATTTACTGTCAGATCTGTTAAGAAGGATTAAATTCAGCATGAGAAAAATTCAAAGCAATATATTTACATTTTACCTTTACAAAACAAAATACAGAAAAGCTTTGACTTTTCAAGAAACTCCTTTCACATTTCTTTGCAAGGTTCTTAAAGAATAACAGAATTTCATTTAGATTTCTCTTTCTCCTTCTAACGAAATGGAGTTTCGCTCATGATTAATAGAGTTTTATTGTATTTTAGTTTAAAAGTTACTTGCACTTATGTTAAATATAGTTACATTCTTCTAATGTATTCTCAATAAATTTATTATTTTAATTGCGGTCAATAGATTTTCGATAAAAGCAATCTACTAAATCATAAATGAAATGAAATATGAAATATTAATTGAATTTTATGCCGATATAGTTTAGAGTTAATAAATAAAGATTTCATGATATAATATCTATAAACCTCAATTTTCAGATAAATGTATGTTTAAGAGTTTATGACAGTGCGAGCTAGGGAAATATTCGATGGGATACAATTGTAATAAATTCTTTCAATATGTGGCAAGACCTAAGGTTTAAAACATCGCGCCGTAGAATTAAAGGAATTTACTTCATTTGCATATTTACGTAAAATTCCTGGTTAATACAAAAATTAAACAAAAAAAAATATTATTTAAAGCACAATTCTGCAGAGCCAAGTCTCAGAATTGCTACTCATCACAAAATATAACGTATTCATTTTTCATTAAAATGCATCTTATAAAAGAATGACGACTTATTTATTCTGACACTGAGCACTATGTTTTTCTTACGTCCTGATGGCATGGTGTCAGGGCACACAGCTACCATAGCCTTGCTTCAAATCCCAGAGAAGTTATGGATATGTGTTAATATTTAATGTCTTTGCTGGTTTGATGGGTAATGTCCCTGAGCGAAGGTCAGCTTGAGCTACTGCTAGGTAGTAAATAGTGGACCTTATGGCAGGTTGTGTCAATCTTCTCCAAGATGCAGCACAGGGGCTGAACGCCTGTCCGGAATGCGAGCCGGAAGTTCTCTCGAGGCGCTGAACAAGATTGGGAGATTTTTGGAGTAGTTATTCAAAGGTACGGTTAAACAACGTGGTAACGCCGGCATCCTTCACTCGTAAAGCTCCGTTTCCATTAGTGAGATAGGAATACGTTGCGTATGTCGTTCTAAAATCAGCGAAAGAACTGACTTTAATATTTTTGATGTGATGAGGTCACATTCTCAAGCGTATGAGACAGAGAAATGTTTGATCTTGAAAAAGCATAACCTTGTCTGTCTGCTACCTTGTTGTCACTTATAAGATATCCATGGCATATGACAAGAGTAGATGAAACCATGCGCTCCTCGCTACTATAAAATGCGTGGATCTGATGTGATGTTACTGTCAGACAAGTGATATAAGTCCTAAAACGGTCCTGATCGTGATGTCAAAGAGTAGAATGCTGAGGATTATAGGATATTTGATAAAAACAGCAAAACTGTAATTATGAAAAAAAATCTTTGAATAAACATAGTGGACAAATAAAATGAACATGCGCTGCTTAACTACTCGAAATGACATGCCATACCGATTTCGAAAATTCTCTGTGTCAGTTTTCTTGGCAGCTATTGCTATGTAAAACTTCATTTACACTATGTTTTAAAGCCATAACAGGTTTAAACCGAGCTGCATTGATAAGCAGTCAGACCTTGCTACTTCTACATAACTGGTTTAAGGATTTTGTCTAATCATTCCATTTTTTTCAAGTTGAGAAGTTAGTATAAGAACCACTAATCACAGCGGAGCAAACATCGGTCGACTGTTCCGCTGAATCAACTACATATTTACGCATGCGTAACTTCCTGTGCGTACTTCCTTTGGTTTAAACCCTGCTTAACAGGTGTGAATGGACATCTATTTAGCTCCTCAGTGTTATTTATAAGGCATTTGTCTCGCCTTCTTCGCATGCCTTCGTGGTGTAGTGGTCAGCACGCTCGACGCGTAACCGAGAGATTCGTGGTTCGATTCCCGGCGAAAGCGTTGCTCATTTTTCATCTCTCCTGCTTCTAAATAACCTAATGACTCTGCAACTTTTATGCCTTAAACCACAATGTGTTATGCCGACAAAACCATCGTCTGTTTACTTGAAGAGTAATAAAATTTCTTTTGAGCTTTATTAAATGAAAATGATTTTGAACAGGAAATCAAACATATTTGTCAATTCTTTATAGAAAACAATTGCATTCACTATTTCTTAGTTCAAATTTCATGAGAGCAATTAATCTCAAATAATCTTGTATCAGGTCACGACCTGTAACAGACTTATAACACTATAAATTCCTTTACTCTGTAAAGAATTTTACATTAATTACCAGTTACGTATCATTTAAGCTTTTACTGTAAATTCTCCATTCCGTATTCCTCACCACAATGTAAATGATTAGCCAGTATTTAAACTGAGGTTTCGGGATTTTAAGATACGGCGTGCTTCTGGTGTCGCCTGCGCACTACGGTTGTTAGTTTCCTGGCAGCTCTGGTAGTTACAATTATTTGGCCTTGCGTTCTATCTTCGTCGACATTTAATACTGACGAGGAGCATCAGAAATTAGTAGTACTAGTGAGCCAGCTTTTAGTACAAGCAATTAATCATGTAGTCTTTGACTACTGTTCAAGGTTTAACTTAAATTTGACTGTTCTATTTATTTTACGAACTGCTACTTCAACGTTTACTTTAACAATTACTACTTCAACAATTACTACGTGAGGGTTTACGTCAACACGAGTTGTGGTTTATATCATAGCACAAGAAAGTTCATCTGTGTTCTAAATTCTGTTTAAATAAAAAGGCTATTTTTAATCTTACTTTATCTAGTGGCAGAATTACAGAAAGTCATCGCAAGCACCACGCTTTGAGGGCAGACACTGAGCTGAGACAAAAGCATTGGTAAATTTTTGTTGGGCGAACCAGGTAGTAAGATTTACAAATCTGACGTATTTTAAACCGCCTGTGAGAAAACATTCCCAATGATGAGAAGGTAGAACGAAATGAGAAGCAGGAATAATTGACAGATATCAAACTAAGGTCGAAGATCAAATAGAGTTTATATTGAGGAAAATGCAAGTTATAAACTGCTACTATAGATAAAGAAACGATGCAGATGTTGACGCCTCGGTTGTTGCTTTAAATTCTGTATTTTGTTGAATTACGAAATCCGAGTACGCTGAACCAGTTATTTGAGCTAGCCGTGAAGTTTAACAGTACACGAGTATTAATGAGTACATGCACACTGGAATACGAGCAGAGAAAAAAAAATCGAGGGGATACTTTCGTAGATGTGTATAATTGTAGGAAGGCTATAGTTTGACGGCATTAAGACATTTTAATAACCAGATGAATTTTCCTCCGCTAATGGTGATCGCCAAAATAAATCTCAAAAGACGAAACTGGAAGAAGATACGAAGAAGTTATACTAGTCATGGGTACTTAAATACAGAAAGAAGAATTAATTCTTATCCACGAGTTGCAGCGTATACCGTAGCACAAGAAACTGCTTTGTATTCTAAATGTTAATTTATTAGTTATTTTTGATCTTCTGACGTCTCTGTCGTTGTTTTAGACATGCCAATAGCTCTCTTTACGTCTTTTAGAGTTATTGGACTAATTAACATTACTAGATCAAGTAAAACCCTGTAATTCTACCCAAATAATAAAAATCCTTATTCCTTTATCAAAGCGTTTTAACCATTTAAACTAACATCCTCGATTCCTACATGAAATTGGAAACGTGTGGTAATGTATAATCAAAAGTCATTCTTCGGAAGTTTTTTTACTAGAATTTGATTAATTACTCATAGATTAGAAGTTACTAATATAAATAAATATTAATAATAAATTTATTATATTTTGGTTACATTACGTATGTTTGCATTGTAAGAAATTTTCTATATACAAAATAATTTAATGGTAATAATTAATGATTCCGTTCGTGGCGTCACGATCCAATGGCAAAGCTTTGAATTAGAGTCATCAGTGTTAGAAGTGGCGTCAAGAACGAACATTTCCTAATTAGATTTAATCGTTCAACGTTCAGCTATCTATATCAGTGTTTGCTGAGTAGCCAGTAAGACGCTGCTGGATCAGTGAGGGGAATTGGGAAGGATCAAGCCTAAAAATCAGGCAAATAGAACAGAATCGTTGCTTCTACTCTCGAGCAGATATGAAGTGAACCTATATTGACAAAACTTGACTTGAGGCATAATTGTGCATAGTTACTCCATAGTTTTGTATAATTAGCTAAATTTATCAGTTTTCTACTCATTTAGTATCTCTATACAGTTCACATGTGAGAATATGTACTATTAATTAAAATTAACAATGTTCAGTGAACATAAGACATTCGATATATTTATAGAGCTAAAGAGCACAAATGTTAAAAAAAAACATATATATTATCGCTTTTAAAATTAACGTATTAAAGAAATAATACAAGCCCGAGTTTTAAATTATTTTCTTTCCTAACTATCTCTAAGTCTTACTAAGAGATATGATTTTGTGTAAAATCCTATAATAGCTTTATTACAATTTTCATTCACACGAGAAAGTTATATAAATTTAAAGGCATGCGGGATAATTTAAAAGTAGGCGTTTATCCTTCACTATTGGAGCTTTCGTCTCTGTCTCACTAAATTAGTGGCTGCTCCATCCACCAAAGATTAAAAAAGTTAAACAAATAGCCGCACTGTTGGTAAGGGTTTCTCTAGTAGATTGTGTACACTGCTGAGGTATTTAAATTTGAATTACAAATGTGTTTTTTAAATATCTGAACTTTACCTAGACGTCAATTTGGGTTTTAATTTGTCTCGCTTTTATAAGCTTTTATTTAGTTCACTTATGGTGTTTTACTGTGGTGGGAATTTTGCTTTCGATTTTTAACTTTCTTCCTGATATCTATCAAGCTCAAATTTTATACACACATTGTTGGCCGATGATAGTGCAATTATTCGTAATTTAAAATTGCAAAAGAATTATACAAATAGATTTAATTAGTAATAATCTATTATTCTCATTAAATTGTATGATAAATTATGTTTCTAATTTTAGTGCATTAATTGTCATATCTATTTTAAATTAAGCTTACTGTATAAAAACCTCTTTTTTAATTTGATTTTTTGGAGGTTGCACTTAGCTAGTTGTTAAGGTAATAACTCACCACAAATGTTGAGATAATGTTGTGAATTAGCCATTCAGTTGAATATTAAGATTCAGTTGAAATTAACCTCTGCGATGTGAGATTACTATAAAGGCCTCATGATTCTACATGTAATTACCACTTATACACAGAAAACTCTGATTTGCAAATTTTTTCTGCATTAAAAAATGTAAATATGCAATTATTTTACTTGGTAAATGATATCAAATCAAAAGAAAACGCTCTCTAATGGATTTGTTCTTTCGCTTTATTGCGAAAGAAGTTCAAACAATACTTCGTTCTTCTAGGTTGGCAACAGTTACTTTCATTGCAATAGCATTAATTAAAAAAAACAGAAATAAAAAAGAAATCTTTCTTTCAGAATTTCTTACATTCCTAAATCAGAATACTTTGCTGATTATATATTGGCGTTTGTAAAAAATTCAAATGATCACTTGCTAGATAACAAAGGAAATGTAAAGAATCTCATTACAGTAAATAAGCTTACAGTTATCGATTTACTTTTGCTCTGTAATGTTTCTGCTTGCTCTCTATTTTGCCCTTAGTGATTTCCGCTTTAACCAATACTGAACATACATTTCTCTCCTTGAAATCTGAATCTTTGCTCCATTTCCCGATACACTGAATCTTTAATTAATTATCGATAAATGTGGCATTTCCGCTTATGAGCTTTTGAGTTATGCGGAAAAACATACTTTATCATAAGCATTGGCTGAGTTAGATTGAATTAGATGCTATTTCTATTTAATGACATACATTTGAGAATGAAGTGCTTGTTTATGCATTACAATAATGTTGATATTACTCTCCAAAACGTACTAACCAGAAACCTTCAGAAATTTACAGATATTGCGATTGTTGCACATTTTTAGGAAAATAAGACACGTTAAAGCTTTCATTTCTGATAATTTTATTAAATGTTTCCTGAAAGAGTTATATTACTTTGGCTATAATACTGTTTCATTCTTTTGCTACATAGCCGGTGCGAGATGAAAACCTCTTTGTAAAGGGTACAAGGCACTTGAGTGCCTTATATTATATAGTAAGCGTGGAACAATGGTCCTCAATTCATGCTTCTTTTTTTCTGTCAGTAGCCTTAATTTTGTATTGTATTAACAGGCTCGGCCCCCAGTCCACCTAACCGGCCATATGACTAACAGCCAACCAATACAATCAAAAAGAGGGAGCCAGCAGCCTGGCCGTGGTCCCCCCTCCAAAAAAAAACAAATCAACAAAATTAAACTAGCCCCAGAGAAACGACCCTAAAATATTAAAATATAATGGAGTTGTTAAAATTAAATAAAACTCGTGACAGAACTCAAACACATACACAGCCCATTCAAAATAAAACAAACACAAAAGTAGATATAGTTCTCAATTCCAATAGTCTTCTTATTCATACTGATAATGTTCATTATTCCTCTAGCATATCTTCTTGCCTTTCCATTTTTCCTATTCGAATCTTGCATATGGAATGATCCATACTTTGCTTTCACACTGCCTGTTAAAACACAGTCCTCGACAAAGTGAGCTGCATCTCCGTAAGAATTCCATATTTTGCATAAGCAGTTCCTGGAGGTGGACTCTGTTTAGATAGGCGGGAAACCTACCATGATTGGTAATTATTTGGTTAAAGTCCATATTATTCATTATAGTCATTTCTAACGTATATGTCTTAAATAATTATTATTTTTCTCAGATGTCAGACAACTTATCCTTCCATTCTTTCGATAAATGTTCGTTCATAATGGTAATAGTCTTTTTCCTTGATTCTTGAATATCATGACAAATATTCAGCAGGGCAGCTTCTTTGGCCAGTGTATCAGCCTCTCATTACCACATACTCCAGAGTACGCTTTAACCCAGTGTAAACACACTATGTTACACATAAGCCTTACTTATGTGTAAATACTGCATAAATTAATAAGTAATCCAATATAATATGGTTTAATAAAGCAGATTTTTATCTCCAGTGTGCGAGACTGTTGCCACTCGCAAAAAAGAGAGCGGAAATTAGCGTTTTAAGAGTTTTTTTATTTAATATCTCTGATTTTAGCTAATTTTGTTTGGAAAAAAGTGGACGTCGATCTTTTCCAGGACCCAGAAAAAAATTGTAGAAAGTTTGTTGACGATGGCTATAGCAGTGACTCAGTTATTCGCGAACAAGCACACAAACAGGCATTTTCCCTTATATATTATAAATATATAATTTGACTGTGAAAGTCATAATTTATGATGCAGATTTTTTACGTAAACACAAAATCAGAAACAAAACATTGTATGGAATCATTAGAAAAATTATTTTAATTTCCTTAGCATACTTGAAACAAATTACAAAGCCATCTACAATATACTGCTAACTATAATAAACTCTATAATAAAATAATTCTCTAAATTAGAAATCTTATTTAGAAACTATGTGGGCTGATATCTCAGTTCAGTAAGGCAAGTAATTAATTTTTATTTAAATATTTCAAGTAACTGTTTATGCTTTTATTGAAATGTTCGTTGAAATTCAATAATTATTTTAAACATTTACTCATTTTTCAGATACTTGTGGATTATTAATTTCTTCAGGGGCATATCCTGATTGATAAATGATATGCTACTGAATCCAAATTTTATAATATTATATTTAAGAACGGAAATTAGAATTATACGTGTTTTCGAAAGTTTTCGAAAGCTAGGTATTTGAGTATTAATATGTAGTCAAATACTGCAAAAAATGTAAAATAATGAAATGCAAAGAATAAAAATTTTGAATTTATCAGACTTAAGGTCTGAAATACTGAGATTTTTTCAAATAAAGTTAGTGAACAATTTATATCCTGGAGTAATATTTGAGTTTTGCTTGGATGATGCACATCGCACTATATTTCCAAGTATAATCAGTAAATAAATTATGTCCATTATTATTCTATGCTAGAGGCAGATAAAATGTTGAACACTGCTATTGTTAATGTTGGTACTGGCAAAATCAGCTACTCAGCCTTTTAAATTTTATCATGTTACAAATTCTGATGTTTATCATTTATTATACTGATGGTATTAACACATAGTAAAAATTTATGTGCAAGTTTATTGTCAGTATCAAGAGAAAAATAGAAAACATTTATATCAAATAATTCGTCGGACTAGTGTTAAATATATTTAATAAAATTTTAGATTAATTAGAATTAGAAAGAAATTCGTCTGCGTTCAAGAAAGTTCGCAGCTATTTTAGAATCAAACTTTTCGCTTGTTTTCTTGAACATATTACAGTTTCACAGTACAAGTGATTGATTTCACATTTTTCGATTCATATTCTGTTTGGAGGGGGAAAATGTTTCTTTTGTATATTGTCTTCTTGACTGAAAAAAAGTAAGAAATCGCTGTTTCCTTTATACGGTATTGATATGTTTTTAATTGCAATTTATAAAGTAATTCAGTTCAAGAAATAAGACATATCCATGATAAATTTTTCCTTCATTTTCTCTTTTTACTTAAATTTATCAGTTTTATGTAATTTTATCTATTTGTGTAATCAGCAAACATTTTAAGACAGCTCTTGTTTTATGAAGGCATTTATATAATTTAACTATCGATTTAATATTTTATTGCTTTTATTATAGTCCCTTTATAATGTTATATATATATATATCTCGCATGTGAAAAGCTCGAAACATTTTCTAATACTACTGCTGGGAATTGATTTCTAAAATTATAGTGCTAGAACTCTATTGAATGCCGACAGAAATGGAAAAAAATAAATAACTAAAATAATACAAAAAACAATAAATAATGAAAATTATATAAAATAAAAGCAGATGAAAATGCTGACAATTTAAGTTAATAATAGTTATGTAAATAATTAATATACCATCAATGTTAAAGGAAAAAATATAAAGATTAAAAATAAATTATTTTAAATAAATAAATTTAAAGAGTTAATTCAAAAGCAGTTAATAATAAATTAATATAAAGTGAAATAACTAAAGCAGTAAAAGGCATTCTCGATATAATCATATTTTAATAATGCGATATATTGATATAATAAAATGCGATTCTTTATGATTATTTTCTGTAAAGAGCGTTTTCCGTAATATTGCAATTCAGGAGTATAAGAGTATCTCTGTTTCGAAGCTCTAGTGTTCTCTGGCTAGAATTATGATTTGAGTCAAAAATTGAATTTTCCATATCTTAAAATAGATACTAATAACAAACAGAATTTGTTAAATTCATAATTTACAAATGAAACCTTTTTTGGCATAAAAAATAATTCTTTAACGTCATAAACCATTAACTAGCTAGTTTTCTTGCATTAAGTAATTTGAGTATTGCCTCGTATTTTAACCTTTATTTTTACTAATATTTACTGCACATACCGGTTAATTTTTATCATTTTTAAATTTTTTCTTTTTCGGAACACAATCAAAATTGAATTATCTTTTGAATTATGTCCTTTATAAAGCCCTCTGTTTCATTTTCAGCTATGCTTAAAAATTCCAAAAATAAAATGCTTCGCTTAATATTACATATTTATTACACTATCATGTCGAATTTTGAAAGAAGCCAGAAATTAGAATAAACTACTTTAAAATAAGTCCACTTTAAATAAACAACTTTAAAATTAAGTGTAAACTTCGAAGCAGAAAGATCCTTTCTGTCTGAAAACTATGCAGATAGTGAAAAATTGGTCGAACATCTCACGTTGTGCTGGGCAAGGGATAATTTTTTTTTTCCTTTGCCCTCATGAAATAAATTATTTTATTAATGGTGCTAGTCTACATTTAACATGTAGAGGCAGAATTAGAGAAGACACAACAAAGCGCAACTTGCTCTAATTTGAATTTCTGATACTAAGTAAAATTGATGACACAAAGCAAAACTGTGTATATTTAAAGTATATAATCAAGATTTTACTACACAAATGAGTTAAAATATAATAATTCGTTTTAAGCAATTTCAATTTATAGGCATGCGTCGCATGCAACAATTCCGTCATATGCTGCCCCTGAATTTATTTAAGTTGTACATTTTATAAGTTTAAAACTAAATTATAAGATATATCAGTTTTGTTCTGTGTTTTCCCTGCAAGCTCTGTTTAAGAATAAAATTATTAATTTTTCTTGCTTTAAACTGACATAATCTTATTATGAAACATTACTAAAACTTTCAATTTCCTTCGAAAGTCTAGACAAAATAAGAAAATATATGAATTATTTCTCCCGCGATTATTTTAAAGCTTCATAAAATCTAATATTTTATGACAATGCAAATTTAAAGCGATTTTAGAGTGGTAATATAAATACAAAAGTGTCTAGACAAACAAATAAAAAGTTTACTACTCCAGATTTTTTAAAAAGGCGAAATCTCTAAATTTCGTTGCAGTAACGCAGGAAATTATTCTTTTCCTTATTCAAAATTGTCGCCAGAATTAGCTCAGTTATTTTTCATTAAATCTCGTATTTAGCAATATTAGGCAATAATTACTTAAATACGTGTTTAAAATATATGAAATTTGCGTTTTGTTCTTAAAAATTTTCCAAAATTCGTCAGAAAGTTTGAAAATATTTGCGTTTCCTCTTTATTAAATTTATTAATCTATAGTCTGCTTTTACATAATTTTTCAGTCTGCTGTCTTTTTATTAACTCATTAAAAACTCGGGAAGCGCTATTTTAATATTAAAAATCTCTTCCACGTGTTATCATGACCAAATTGACGGTCGTGTAAAATTTACTTGAAGTCATCAGAATCTTTATTTTTATGTATCTAGGCAATATCATATCAATTCGAAACAAAGCCACCTCTAAAAGTCAGCCCCAGTGTGATGCTGAAATTGAAAATTGGCAGAAATATTTTGGAATATACACTCTCGATGAACAGGTACTAATATAAATATAATAAACTGCCTAATTTATTAAGAATCTTTTTCAAATAAAATGTCATTTCCAAATTCTTCGCTTTCAGAAATCGAATTTTCATTTTCACTGTCATTTTACTTAGTGGTAATGTAATATTTCTAAAATGAAAAAAAAATGTTTAAATAATTTGATTAACCCAATCTTTTAGGAATACGAAATGGCTGAAAATATTATGTTAAAATGCTGACTTTTACTTTTTAAGGCGCAACATAATTTCATTTTAAAAATGAATCAAACGTGCGGCTTAAATTTGAAGTAATTTAATAATTAGATTTCTTTCTTAGTACTTCTGTCTGAGGATAATATATTAAAAATTACTTCCATGCTGTTAACGGCTTTTATAATTTAGTTTTGTTGCAATGCATTCTTCATCTCTCTTTAATTTATCATTCATAATGCATTTCTTCTATTTAAAATGCCTCAATTTTACTCTATTTCGTGTTTTTTAGTTAGATAAGCATTCATGTCAGTTTGGAGTTTTGTGAAGGTTACGGTTGCCACCAATTCGCAGCGTTATTCAACACGTCAGAGTTGCGACAAAACTCATTGTGCAAGATAGAAATCTTTTGACTCCAAGTACAATAACATTAGCAAACGTCCAAGCAATTTTGATGTTGCCAACAGAAGATTCTCGTATACTCACAAAATGAAAGTTTCAACAGTTATGCTCTTATATAACCGCTAATAAATATTGGGCTAATGTAAAGATCTTTTTGCTTTTCAGTGCATGTTGCACCGCATTAATATAAACATTCCAAATTTACAAAACTCTTCATTCAAAATATATTAGTTAAATTTTTAAATGTTAACTTTAATCTTGAAATCTTAATCTTTAGAACTTTAAACGTTGTTAACGTATAATCCTTTTCATTACAATTAATTGCTAAGTTGCCCACATTATGTATCAACAAAATAAAATCATATAATTACCCTTTACTTGGAAAGTCTTAATTTTGATCAATTTGGAGAGTTTTAATTTAATTTGTTAGCAACAATATACGGCAACTCTCTGCTGCGTCGTAATAAAGCCTTTTTGAGACTACGATATTAAATAATGATTAAGATAATAATCATTTGGTGCAAGTAGAATTAACACTAAATAAAATTTCGATACTTTATAGTAGCATTTCGATCAGTTTACTGCGAAAGAAAAGTATTTAGTCAAAACCGCTTTCAAAAGAATAATTAAAGATATTCAATCACGAGTTGCCTTTCCAAGATGTTAAATGATAAAATTACCTCATCAAGATAGACATAAATAATAGATTTCATCACAGAGCAGATATATATTCACACACATATATATATATGCCTCTGTTTTGGGACAAATGCTTAATATTTTTTACACAAACGGAATTTTGGATTTTACTGGCACTGCATTTCGTTTCCTTCACGTCTTTGTGAATATGGTTCTAAATTTCTTACTTTTTGTCTATGTACATATATAATAACTGATATCATACCTGACATGGGCTTAAAATGTCTAATATATATATATATATATATATATATACATAATTAAAAAATAATTTTTTATAAAAATTTTTTATAAACATGCCTAGTAAAGACATATAAAATGAGAAATTTAGAACTAATTTTTCACAAAGACCAAAAATTAAAATTCCTAATCAATAAATTTCAAATAATCCATTAAATGTTAGAAAGAATTAGTTACGTACAGGTTTGCCATTTTGTCTTCATTGGCGATTTAAAAAACCTTGGCGAGAATGTAATCGCTCAAAAGAAATCGCTAAATTTGCAACAAAAGATGGAATTTTGAAACCAAAAGAAAAACTTTTAAATACTTCAAAGGAAATTTTCAATTTTGACAAAGAAAAAGAATACGCACAAATTGAATGAAATTTAAGTAAATTCTGACTCTTTTAAAGCAAAAATTGGAATAAAGAATATCATTCACTGTAAAACTTTAATTAAATTTTAAAATCAATTATTCTTTAAAAAATAGACTTAAAAAGGTGCCCAAATTGTGGTAAAAAAGGTTTTAACAATTGTTTTGTATATATGAGTAGAAAAATCCATAAATTTGAATTTTAGATTTCTTAAAATTGTAATTTAAAATTTCAAAAAAAGGTTGAAAAAGGAAGTAAAAGGACTATTGTTAGAAAAGTAAAAAGTCTTCACGTCATGCGTTTATCATGAAGACTTTGAATATATATGGCTCTTACTTAGTAACAGAATAGTAATTAAGAGAAAAATAAAAAAATAGAAAAATAAAAATAAATAAACGAATATTAAAAAATAAATAAAAGTTCTATAAACTCTTTAAAGCATCCTTCTTTATCCTTCTCTTTTCGAGCTTTCAGATAAAAAAATTCATAATTTTAAGAAGAGTTATAGGGTGCAGACTACTCTAGTTTTCTTTAGAAAACTATTAATGAATTTTAAAGGAATTTCATTATCTTTTAAAGTTTTGGTGAGAATTAGAATTCCTTCCTTTTGTTTTTCTATTTCACTGCAAACTTTTTTAATTCTACTAATTTGGTTTATAATATTATTTGCAATAACTTTTTAGATATGTTGGAGTATAAAAATTAAAATCTTTTCTTTTATCAAAATGTTTAATTTCTGTTAGATTATGAATACTTAGATCAAGATATACTATTCCTGTTTGGTTTTTATTGGCTTTATTTAGTTTTAGACAATTTGGGTAAATGTTGCTGTTTTCGATGATATTAAAATTGTTGAAAGTAATAATGTCATCAATATATCTATAAGTGTGCTGAAATTTACTGAAATTGTTATCAGAAAGGCTCCTTAGAAATTTGAATTCCTTTAGAAAATAGATATAAGTTACAAACATGAGTGGAATATGAACTTCACATTGGAATTCCTTGTGTTTGTGGTAAAGTAAGTGTGAATGCTTAATATAGCTATTGTATAGCAAAAAATGTAGAATTTCTTTGCATTTATATATATATATATAACTGATACGGGCTTAAAATGTCTATAATATATACACTCATGGACAAAATATTAGCGCACCAAGAAATAATTGCGGGTCGTAACGAAACTTGCAATGAAGGTACAGGTCGGGGAGATATGTAAATGATTAGAAATGCAGCGTGATTGCGCATTACGTATAGCCGGTAGAGGGCGTTGAACGTCGTACTCTGTGGAGTATAAAACAGGTAACCAAAGCTTGTTTGAGTGTGCTGAATCATTTACAAAGGAAGAGCTGAGGTAGACAATCCATTACGCTGTGTTCGAAGACAATAGGAGCAGTTGTCGCAGTTTGAGAGGAGGACAATTGTCGGGATGATGGAAGCTGGGTGGTCAGCTAGGCGAGTAGCTCGTCAATTAGGCCTCTCTGATTGTGTTGTGAGGAGGTGTTGGGACCAGTGGACCCGAGAGATGTCATGTACACGAAGACAAGGCTCAGGAGGCCCTCGACAGACCAGTCGTCGAGAAGACCGTCACATCGTAAGCAATGCACGGGCACAGCCAACTGCTTCATCGGCCGCCATCCAGGCACAGGTAGCACCTTCACTAGGGGCCGCTTTGTCTTCTCGAACCATACAAAGGCGCCTGGCTGAAGGACATTTGGTATCGCGGCGCCCATTACGTGTGCTGCCCTTGATGCCCACCCACCGACACCTTCGTTTGAAGTGGTGTCGAGCACGAGGAAACTGGACTGCAGCGGAATGGAACCAGGTCGTCTTTAGAGACGAATCCAGATTCAATCTCGGGAGTGATGACAATCGTGTTCGTGTGTGGAGAACTTGTGGTAAACGCCTCAATCCTGCTTTTGCTGTACACAGACGCATCGCTCCCACAGCTGGTATGATGGTATGGGTTGCCATTTCTTACAATACACAGTCACCTCTAGTATTGTTCCGTGGCACCCTGACAGCCCAGCGATATGTTCATGAAATCCTGCAACCACATGTGTTGCTACTCATGCAACGGCTTCCAGGAGTCATTTTTCAAGAAGACAATGCTCCGCCTCATACGGCAAGAGTGTCACAAGACTGTCTCCACACTGTTACTATCCTTCCTTGGCCTGCCCGATCCCCAGATTTGTCTCCAATCGAGCATATCTTGGATCATTTGGGACGACGAGTTGGGCATCCCACGAGTTTAAAAGGAACTAGAGGCAAAGTTACAGCAAATATGGAACGAAATGTCTCAAGACATCATACAGAATTTGTAGGACTCAATGCCCGATCGTATCGTATCGTGCATTCGCGCTAGAGGGGGTCCAACGGAGTATTAACTCCTTCGTTCTTTTGCCTCTTTCTCTGAAATAAATTATCCATTTTCTTTGATTTTCTTATCATTTACTTATATCAAAGTAGTCATCACTTTTGCAAAATTTCGTTTCATTTTGATGACTCCTTCTTGGTGCGCTAATTTTTTTGTCCATGAGTGTATATTATATATATAAAGCTGATATGGGCTTAAAATGTCTTATATATATATACTCACACATAAAGAACTAAAATAAAGTAATACTTTGCATAGCATGAAGCACTGCAGCAGTAATAATAAAAACTCACCTCAGCAATACAGACAATAATTAAAGCATCTTCTCTTTCCTTTTCATCCATATTTTCTATAAGATTCTCTAGAGTAGGGATCAAATAACTCTCAATAGGTCTCTTCACAGTAGGAATACCCATTACCATAGTCACTGAAAATAAATAATTTATCTACCGTTTCAATATGTATTTTATTATATTATACAACATGAATATTAACGTATTTGCTATATGTCAGTGGTCCCATAGCCAAACTAGCACAAATGAACGATCTAATAACGACGAGCAAAACCTTTTTTATTTAATAAATTAAAAATTCTTTATTAACAAAATAAAAACTGTTTAAAATCAATTTTAAATATTGCACACTAAATGTTTAACCAAATGAACAATAATAATATCGCAAAGACAAAATTCACATTTACACTTTATTTTCTATCTGAAATTTAAAGTTTGGCACACGCAAAACATTTTAACGTATGTGCATTTAAGCACTGCATTTTCAGATTGACATTTATTTCAAATAATTATAATATGTTTAATTAATTATTAAATAACCAACCTTAATTTAAACTAGAAAAATATGGAAACATTATAACTTTTCAGAGAATATTTTCCTAGTGCATCAAAAGTTGAGAATAAATAAATGACAATTTAGTCTATTTCGTTATATTTTTCGCATTTTCCTTCTACGCATAAAAAATATATATTCGTATCTAAATGATTATACACTTCTTTATTTCTTATTACAGCTCTACATTTGATGACGTTTCGGTTCTGATAAACTTTCTAAACTTGAGAAAAATGACTAGAAATTATCTTCCTCACGAGTAGTAAATACATTGGTCAATCGAGTTCTTATAAATTTTCAACTGCGAATAAAAGCTATACGCATAAAAATGTATTCCAAGGAACGTGATTATTCTGAGCGCAAAAACTCGTAATTTATTTATGTTTTGTCAAGCACGAATAAAATTTAATAAAATCTATATCTTCAAAATCTGTGAATGAGATTTATATCGCACTGTAATTAGCTCCATCTATGGATTTTATGATGCGATATTAATGTTCGTTTAAAATAACTGAAATTTTGAAATCTTTGCAGTATCGTATTTTCAAGAAATTTATAACTGAAATGTTTTAGAGAGTCGGCATAAAATTGTCTCTGGGGACGCATGCGGACCGCCAGTTTGAGACCAGTGTTCTGTGACATCGACGTTCATTTAATTCAATATCTCTTAAAAGTGTTTTCACTAAATACTGAACATTTTACCTCCAGTACGAGAAGCGGCTATCTTAAGAGCTGGTTGAAGGCCATCAAAATTGTTCAACAGATGAGGCAGATAGTGATGTAAAGACGGCAACTGCAAGTCCAGCGTTTCGTCGAATTCCTTGTCTTTTCTCAAAGCTACCGCACCTGGTCCGACGCTGCTGTATAACACAACATGCTGTTGTTGCCAAAGTGTTCCTCGTCCTAGATATACGCTAGGATTTTGCCTTGATGTGCTGATCTTGTTGCGGAGATTGGACGACTGAAGCACGTGATCGAAACTCTGGCGCAAGGATGTGATATCTCGAAGCCGTTCCTGGCTGAGCATCTTGGCGTGGCGCAGGCGTTCTTTCAACTGAGCTATCTGCTGCTGGAGGGATATGTTATCTGCAACATTTGCTGTAAAATGAAAGAGTTAAGTATAAGCTATCTCTCAGAACGTATTATTTATGAAAAATACATTTCTTTGCAATCACTGTAAGACGACACTTTTGGTTTGAACATTTGTAACTTCGTATTTAAAGCCAGATAATTTATGATACTTTCACTGCCAGGAATAACTACTGGCTGGCTTGAGATGAAACTTTCAGTGTGCCATCATCCCTGCAGATGTAATTTAAATATATTTCAAAACAACGGTTACATAGGCACATCGAGATGACTTATAATTTATTATGCTTCTGAAGCGTATTAGTTACTGAATCCGAAAAACGTATTTAACACTTTGCAAACGAATAGCAGAGCTGTAAAACTTCGGATATTCAAAAAAACTAAACTAACATCCTTTAGGTGTATATCTGAAAGATACACATATTATGCACCCTTTTTTCGCACATAAAGTACTTTTTCTGTAGTGCAAGTGAAAGTTTTCTTTTTTGATTTTTAACTAAATAAAAGTTATAATTTAAAAGAAGTATTTTAATTTTCTTAAAAAAAGATCATAACACGCATTTTATTGATAAAAGTATATAATGAGATCATTTTATATTACCTAAAACAAAGACTTTTATTTCAGCTAAATTAAATTCAACTTAACATACCTCATTTAATTTTACTGGTTTAAACTTTGACAAAGAAAATGCCTTCTTTTTATTTTTAAATTCGCGCAACGAAAACGATAACTTATGAAGCTAAAATTACGAAACTTAAATGTTAAAGCATAATTTTTTATATGAAATAGTAATATTAACAGTATTGCACATACGATAAAGTTCTGCACTTCCGTTCTGTAATAAGTTGGAGACTTTAATAGAAAATGCTCAAACTGTTCACCTTATTGTTCCTTTAATTTAACATTTCCTTAAATCCGTACACCGGATACTATTATCCAGTTATATTACAATATAACTATATCACAATCTAATTACAATATATTACTATTATAAGCAACAAAACAATTGAAAATCATGTGAATTGTTAAAAGACGACCTAAATATTACCTCACCTAATCTCATGATGACTTCCTTGCACGAAATATTAAATTATACGCATTTTTTCTTGCCTTAATTTAAGCCTATTTCCTCGAACTTCATTAGATTTGTTCTATTCAAATACCTGCACATATTCTATTTAAATACTGTAATAAATGTAAAACGATGTATAAAAGGAATTGAACAAATAAAAAATAAACAGCTTTTCTCAGACGATTTCAGCGCTGCTTACCTAATGCGCATGCGCTACTCGTAAGCATTCTGCTCTCTCCGAAACAGATTGCAGACTATTTTCTGCTAATATAATTTAATTTTCTGTACTTATTTCCCCGAATTTCATTAGAGATGTATTTTTTAAATAGTTAATTCAGTTCTCACTTCGCGAAAAGGCAAAAATACATAAAAGCTCAAAATATCTCTATTAAAAATTGAAAGATATAGAAAAACATAAAGTGCCAAATACAGTTAAAACGATTTAAAAAAATGTTTTTACAATTAAAATTGCAGTTTCTACGCAAAAACAAGGAATTCGGCAGATTTTTCGTGCACAAAACTGAAAGCTTACGTTGGTTGTCACTCGGCAAAAAGACACTGAAAGCGCAGAAACTGACTTAACTTGTTGTGGACGCTATGCTGAGTCAATATATGAGACAATTTAATAACTTAAATGATAATTCCAGAACGGAAAGCATGATCTAATTCGCAATAATAAAAAGACGTTATCTTTGTTATTGGGAAGCTTAGTTTATCTAGATTGGCAACAAATCAAATACTCTGGCTATGTTAAAGGCTAGATTGGCTGCTATGTTAAACATAAAGTAAGCTTATCCGCACTTAAACAGCTTTTAAATTGCTGATAATTCTACAATTATTGCAGATTAACTAAAGTCATAGAAACCTTAACAAGAAGATACGAATAACATATTTAAAACATTTTTAAAGCAAAAATGCACATTTTAGAGACATATAAGAATAAAGAAACGCAGCTCACTGAGCCGAATAACAGAGTGGACATATATATATATATATATATATATATATACATACATTTATATACTTTTGGAGCAGCCGATTGCAACCAAAATAGCAGGTGCACATCTATATGTTATAGCAGTCCTATATACAAAATTTCAACATTCTGAAGCTACTCGTTTTTGAGCTATGTGAGATATATACGTACACTAAGTGCGTACGTAAGTAAGCACAGACGCCACGAAAAAATCTCTTCAGAGTCTCTTAAATCAGTTTACAATTTTTTGGAGGAAAAAGAGTCCTTTATTGTGTCCTTACGTACAGATGTCACGCAAAAACATCGTTAAATTGCATTCGATAGCGGTCAAAGTGGATATTTTCGTTGAAATATGGTACATGAAATTTTTCGCGATAACAATACTTCATTTTTACTTCGTACAAGGAAGTAAACATGCTTCAAAATTCCATTCATGTGGAGTTTTAGAGTGTAGAATCTAGTTTTGTCAGCTGGCAACATTTTAAGCACTAGGGTTTAGTCCCGTATTCGGTTCATGGTGAATGTACTAGTTATAATTTTTCTATAGACTTCGTAATGAGAAACTCGGATGTGAGCCAAATCCTCTTAGAAATTCCTTCTAGATGTCATTTCTTTTAACACAGCTTGCCGTCGCATGCTTTACTGCAATCTGTTCATTAATCTTTACCCGAAATTTGCTTCCATTCATCTAAACCTATATTCATCTGAAACTGAAAATACGCTTTGCAAGTAAGCTGATTTAAAAAATGTCTGACGTGTACACCACATGACTTCCTTGTACGAAATATTAAATTATGCGCAGTTTCCCATTTAATCGTATTGAATTAAAAGTTAACGAATTTTTAACTAAAGCTACTTCGCCGATAGCGCAAGAAGCACAATAAAACACATGTATTCCTTAAAGTTCACTATATTTATTTACTATAGCGCCACTTTAACGCTAGGTTCACTCAGCAACGTCACATCTCATTCATTTTATAACTCAGAGTGCACAAAAATTATATCATTTGAAGAATTACTACAAGTTCTATGCAAATATTATAATAAATCTAAAACAAAATGGAAGAATCTAAAGGACGTGAATCTAAAACGTATAAAAGAAACAACTAAAAAAGAAACAGTTTTTTACAGGCGACTCAGCACCGCTCACCTAATGCGCATGAGCTTCTAATTAATACAGGTTTTACTTCGCGGCAAGGTAAAAATACATAAAAGTTCAAAATATTTTCATTAAAATTTGAAAGGTACAGAAAAGCATAAAACATCAAGTACAGTTAAAACAATTAAAAAAACAATTTTTACAGTCAAAATTACAGTTTCTACGCAAAAACAAGCTAATAACTTAAATGCTAATTCCAGAATGAATTAAGCATAATTTAATTCGCAATAATAAAAGAAGACGTTACTTTGTTGTTCTGAAGCTTAGTTTCTCTAGATTGGCAACAAATCAACTAACTATTCTGTTAAGTTTCAAATATAAACAAATATGACGGCTATGACATCTATCAAAAATTAATCTTAGCCGCACTTACAAAACTTTTAAACTGTTGATAATTCCATAATTATTGCATGCAAGTTAACCAAACGCATAAAAATCTTAACCAGAACAACATAATTCAATCATTTTTAAAGCAAAGAAGGCACAATTTACAAACACATAAGAATAAGGAAACTGAGCTCATGGAGCTAAGTAATAGAGTAGAGTGGATATATACACACACACACACACACACACACACATATATACACAGTCCAGTCACATTAATGTGACCATCTGTCAAAAGCCAGAATAACCACCTTTCGCAGAGCGGACTGCTGCGAGACGTGCAGAAAGAGAGTCACATAGGTCCCTGAAGGTGTTCTCTGGGGTGTTGAGCCATGCCGACTCTAATGCCGTGGCCAGCTGCGCTAGATTACGCGGTTGAGGATCCATGGCGCGAACAACTCGATCGAGATGGTCCCACAGATGCTCGATTGGGTTTAAGTCAGGTGAGTTTGCTGGCCAGGGGAGGACGGTAAACTCATCCTGGTGCTCTTCGAACCACGCACGTACACTGGCAGCTGTATGGCACCTCGCATTGTCCTGCTGGAAGATGCCATCATCCTGAGGAAAAACAATGCGCATGTAGGGGTGAACATGGTCCGCAAGGACAGATGCGTACTTGTATTGATCCATTGTGCCTTCCACAATGATCAGTGAACCTAGAGAATGCCAGGAAAACATTCCCCAGACCATAATGCTCCCGCCTCCAGCTTGGACCGTTCCGGCAATGGTTGCAGGGTGGTTCCTTTCAGAGGTTTCACGCCTTATACGCCAACGTCCATCTGTCCGATGGAGCATAAAACGCGATTCATCCGAAAACGCAACCTGTCGCCACTCAGTGGACGTCCAGCTGCTGTACTGGCGTGCAAATTCTAGCCTTCGCCGTCGATGAACAGCAGTCAGCATAGGTGCACGAACCAGGCGTCTGCTTCGGAGGCCCAGACGCAGCAATGTTCGCTGAATAGTACTTTGGGAGACACTTTTGGTAGCCCCTTGGTTCATTTTGGTGGTCAGTTGCTCAACGGTAGCCCGTCTATCTGCCCGAACGCATCTCCGCAACCGTCGTTCGCCTCTGTCATCTATGGCCCGTGGTGCACCACATTTGCCACGTCGCTGATTTTGGACAGTCCCATTTTGCCATGCACGGTACACTTTTACCACGGCGGCACGCGAACAGTTCACAAACTCAGCCGTTTCGGAAATGCTTCCACCCTTGGCCCGAAAGCCAATGATCATGCCCTTTTGGAAGTCGGATAAATCGCTTCGTTTCTGCATTACGCCAACGATTGAAATGTTTTCCGAAGCTCTCACACACCCTTTATATACGCTCAACTGCACTGTGCTGCCACCTGCCTTCTGTGATTGGTTATTTAACTCTGACATGGAAAGTACGTGGTGGTCACATTAATGTGACTGGACTGTGTATATACCAAACGTACATATATATATATATATATATATATGTACGTTTGGTGCGGCCGATTGCAACCAAAATGGAAAGTGCACATCTACATGTCATAGCAGTTCTATATACAAAATTTCAACATTCTGAGGCTACTTAGTTTGTTTTGTTTTCACTTGAAGACGAGAAAATGGACTGTATACACTAACAATAAATAAACATTTTAATATATTGACACTTTTAATATGAAGTAAGCCATCCACATGACGACTGCGCACTTGTATATTTTTCACTAAAGAATACGCAATAGCATATTTCTTACACTATTAATCACCATAAGAGGATCACGTTTCGAATACACACTCTATAATAAAAAAAAGAAAGGCAAAAAAAAATTTCTCGTTACCATGACGACCATATGACATCACACGGCGATAACGCCATCTGTTGCAGTCTCGATACACTAAAAATTCTTGAGGTATAAAAAAAGTAAACATAGCCCCCGGCCTTGAAGCCTTCTAAGGGTTCAAAAAAGATAAAACAGTTAAAGTACATAGCATAAACAATACAGAAAAAAAAAACTAAAATGTTTAACTAAAATTACAGTTCAGTGATATGAGAAAAAATCATTAGTTCATAGTTCACATTTTATCATCACTAGGAATGAGACACAGTTTGGTCACTGCTCTTTTAAAATCACCAGCGGCTGTACATACTGTAGCCACCCGGACTCTATTATCACTACCTGGATGAATTTGGACATTCTTCCAATTCTCCAGTGGTTTGGAGGCAATTGTTCGTTTTTAATCAGAACTAAATCACCACATTTTAGATTTGGAGACTCACGAAACCATTTAGCCCGTTTTTGCAGAGTTGTCAAATACTCTGCACACCATCGTTTCCAAAAATGTTGCAGAAGTTGTTGAACTAAAGACCAACGTTTAAGTCTGGAAGACTTAACATCACTCAATTCAGATTCAGGAATGGAAAGCAAAGGTGCTCCAATCAGAAAGTGACCTGGAGTTAATGCACTAAGGTCGTTTGGATCACTAGACATCGCGCATAGAGGACGTGAGTTCATACATGCTTCCACTTGTGTAAGCACTGTCAAAAATTCCTCATATGTTAGGAATGTGGATCCCAACACTCGTTTAAGATGAAATTTCATGGATTTCACATTAGATTCCCACAAACCACCGAAATGAGGGGATGTCGGAGGATTAAACAACCAAGTTATGCCTTCTGATGTAATGAAATTAGATACATCATTGCTTTTCTCGATGCAAGCTACACTTTTATAGATCTCCTTCAGCTCCTTACTAGCACCTTTGAAGTTAGTTGCACAGTCGCTCAAAATTTCAGACGGTTTGCCACGTCGGGCGATAAATCTTTTTAGAGCTGCCAAAAACGTTGTAGTAGATAGGTCACTGACTAACTCCAAGTGTACAGCTTTTGTAGAGAAGCACACAAAAATGGATACGTAGCACTTGAAAGTTTTTGCTCTTCTCCCAACTGGGGACTTAATTGTATATGGACCAGCATAATCAATACCGGTAACTGTAAATGGTCTTGAAGGTTGAACTCTGGGCGAGGGTAAATCACCCATTAACTGGCTCACAGTCTTGCCTCGATTTCTAATACAAGGAATACATCTATGAATTATTTTTCTCACAGCATTTCTTACCGATAAGATCCAAAATTGCATTCGTACAATACTTATCAATAACTCTTGGCTAGCATGCAAATAAGTAACATGGTAATGAGTTATGATGAGATTCGTGATGTGACCTTCTTTTGGAAGCAAAATAGGATGTTTGCTATTTTCAGGAATGTTTGCATTTTTCAATCGACCGCCTACACGAATGATGCCTTCCTCATCAAGGAAGGGTGTTAATTGTATTATTCGACTACACACACTTTTTAATTCTTTCGATGTTTTTAAGCAAGAGAGTTCTTGAGGAAAATAAGATTCTTGTACACTTTTTACTATTATCTTGGTAGCTAACCTAAGCTCATCAGTTGTCAGCAAACCTCTCAAACGATTTTCAGCGGAGTTTCGACAGTTATAAATGAATCTATGACACAAAGCAATTATACGACGAAGTTTTGTCCAAGACGAATACCGTTTAAAAATATCATTTTCCTTTACTGTACAATACATTGAAATGCACTTCTTTCTTTCTTCTCTAAGAACTTTTTCATAATCTACATCAGCACAAAGATGTTCACTTTCAGGACAAGTTTCAAAATCACGCGAATATAACCAAGTAGGTCCTAAACGCCAGCGCTCACAATTCAAAAGTTCGGCTGGTAACATACCTCTTGTACCTGAATCAGCTGGATTCAGCTTTCCATTGATATGGTTCCACTTTAAATCAGGAATTGTGTTCTGTATTTTGGCAACACGATTTGCGACAAAAGGAACCCAACGGTATGGTTCTGAAGAAATCCAAGACAGTACAACAGTCGAATCTGTCCAGGCAAATACATTACGTATAGGAAACTCTAAATGCTCTAACACAGATTTAAGTAAATCCACTAACAAAACTGCAGCGCATAACTCTAATCGAGGTAATGTTTGCACCTTCAGAGGAGCAACTCTCGTTTTTGATGTTAAGAGTGAGATTTTGATGTCCAACTTTCGCGATACTGTACGTAGATATATAGCAGCACAGTAGCCTTTCTCAGAGGCATCACAAAAAGCACAAATATCAATGTGATTTATGTCATGAGTTAGTACAAATCTCAGTATTTTTAACTGCTGAATAAGATGTAAATCCTTCCGAAAACTCTTCCATTTGTTAGCTATCTCATCACTAACAGGCTCATCCCAAGATAAATGGAGTTTCCACAGGTCTTGTATCAAGATTTTGACGTACATAATGCAAGGAGCAAGCCAACCCAATGGATCAAATATTTTCGCTAAATCAGAAAGGATATCTCTTTTAGTATATTTAAGCTTTTCTCCAGAAATGGTCACGGAAAAGTTAAAGTAATCCTCACGGGGGTTCCAATTAATTCCTAAAATTTTGATTGAGCTATCATCTTGAATTTTCGTAGACTCAGAATCATTTCTCAGTTCTTTTGGTATATTCTCTAGTACTGACACGTCATTTGAGGACCATTTACGTAGAAGAAATCCTCCACGTTCGAGCATTTGCAAGAGTTGATTTACAAGGGTTTTGCACTCTTCTGTATCTTTTGCACCTGCCAAACAATCATCTACAAAAAAATTTTGAAGTACAGCCTTCCCAGCTAAAGGAAAGTTATCCTGTTCATCGTAGGCAAGTTGATATAAACAGTGAGTAGCCAAATAGGGAGCGGAGGCAGTGCCATATGTGACAGTACTAAGACAAAATTCTTCTATAGGTTCATTTGTACTGTTCCTCCAAAATATTCTTTGGAAATCCCTATCCTCTTCATTTACAAAAATCTGCCTAAACATTTTCATGATATCAGCTGTAACAACTACAGGGTAACACCTGAATTTAATCAACACTGGAAACAGTTCTTGTTGTATTCTGGGACCTTTCATCAATATGTCATTAAGAGATATTCCAGAAGAAGATTTGCAAGTAGCATTGAAAACCACACGTATTTTACTCGTAGAACTAGACTTCTTAATTACTGCATGATGTGGCATGTAGTACGCCTGTTTCGGGGACTCTGTACCACAAACTGGTTCCATGTGCCCGAGGTCCAAGTATTCTTTCATAAATTGCTTATACATTTCATATGTATCAGGAGATCTTAAGAGCTTTTGCTCTAACGATTTAAATCTTTGTAAAGCAAGATCCTTAGAGTTACCCAGCTTTGAAGAGCTGTCCTTAAATGGAAGTTTCATGACATAACGACCATTTTGATCACGGAAGTGTGTTGTTTTAAAGAATTCCTCACATTCTTTATCTTCACTAGAGATATGTTTCACTTCAGGAACGGAATCTAAAGACCAAAACTTTTCAATTAATTCATTTGTACTCAACTTAAGATTATTCACGGCGTAAGTGGTAGTGATACTTGAATTATCAGTAAAAGTGTTTCCGGATATGATCCAACCTAACTGAGAACAAATAGCAAAGGGCACTGATTGTCTTCGCTTTATAATGTCTCCCTTAAGCATAGTAAAAAATACATTTATACCTAACAAAATGTCAATGGGTTTTGTTTCATAAAACATGGGATCAGCTAAGACTAGATCTTCAAAATGATCCGCGATTTTAGAAGGAAGAGACACATTAGGCACATCGGAAGTTATCTTTGGAATCACATATGCATAAGTACGAAATTTAGAGTTTGACTCAAAATGAGATGTAAAGTTCAGTTCCACCTGTCCATTGGTTACAGTGTTGAATGAACCTAGACACGACACTTCTATTTTTGATTTACATCTACTTAACTTGAGCTTCTTGGCACACTCTTCACTTATGAAATTGGCTTCACTGCCACAATCCAATAAAGCTCTACAAGGTATAGCTTTACCAGAGGAATCACTTACTTTAATGACAGCAGTGCATAGCAAAACACGCTTTCCGCTACACTTAGGATCACTAAACTGTCCTGTACACGTAGTAGCATGAGTAACTATCTCTTTATTCCTTGGTAAGAATACTTCCGCACTAGGTGATAGTGCTGTATTTAGTTTCGGTTTCTCATTTTCACCAATTTTGGAATTTCGTTCATAATGAAGAATACTGTGATGGGGCAGCTTACACATCATACATTTATGTAAACTACGACAATTCTTCACTAAATGAGGTTCAGAAGATAAACAATTAAAACAAGATTTGTGTTTCTTAACAAATTCGATTCTTTTTTGGATACTCAAATTTAGAATCTACCAAGGTAATCATCAAATCAAGGTAAAGAGAATGATTTTCCTTGCATAGGATACAACTGTTTTTACTCAACACTAAGGAAGACACTTTGGAATTAGAATATATCTTATAATCCTTGGACTGATTTCTACTATTGTGTAGGGTTCTAGAATGGTCTTGCAGAAACTAGAGCAAATTATACAAAGTACCTAATTCATCTTTTTTCAAAGTTCGTTCCCACCAAAATTTTATATTTTTATCTAATTTCTTAAAACAAAAAGAATCAGAAAGATCAGAAACTTCTAACTTAAGTGTTCTTAAGGAACGTACACATTCATTCACTACATCAACACAATGTAAAATAGCTTGTGCAGAATCAGAAACTTTAGGCAAATTAAACATCTTTCGTATTAATGCCTTAGTTAATCCTCTTTTATTAGAATAACGTTACTGTAAAAGTTGCAAAGCGATTTCATAATTAGAATCTGAAATTGGGATAGAATCAATAATAGACAGAGCCTTTTTTTTACAAGAAGCCTTTAAATATTGCAGCTTTTGACATTTAGAAATATTTGGATTATTATCTACACTTGCTTTAAAAAGATCATAAAAGCTAATCCACTCTTCTATATTTTCACCTGTAAAGGAAGAAAGTTCTAATTTTGGCAATCGAACTTCAGACGAATTTACATTTGCTACACTATTTGTTTCGTTTTTAGGATCACTGAAAAATTTCTGTAGCTTTTTGTTTATAGCAATCCATAAATCATCTAACGTTTCTTGTATCGTTTGTTGTTCTGTAATAAATGTATTACATTCTTTTTCAGAACACAACAAAAATAATTCCTCAAAGATAGAACGTAGTTCACGGATAAAATCATTTAGTTTCGTTTCGAACAGCTTTACTTCTAAAATTTCTGCGTGTTCTAAATTTGAATTTACTTTGCCTTTAAACGTAGTTATATTGCTTTTTAGAACTTTCTTTTTAGTTAAAAGAGGCTTCAATTCAGCCATTATGAATAACAATAAGTACTAACAATTTTTAGCTAAATAAAAATAAATGGAACGTACTCACCGCAATATTGCAGCTTTATCTCTAAACCACATAAGTATACACGCTAATCAACTTTGCCGTTTCACTTTGCCAATACACTACACGAATTTATTTCACTTATTCCAAAATCGAAATAGTAAAACTCCGGCTCGACGGACCAGAATAGTTTGTTTTGTTTCCACTTGAAGACGAAAAAATGGACTGTATACACTAACAATAAATAAACACTTTAATATATTGACACTTTTAATATGAAGTAAGACATCCACATGACGACTGCGCACTTGTAAATTTTTCACTAAAGAATACGCAATAGCATATTTCTTACACTATTAAACACCATAAGCAGATGACGTTTCGAATACACACTCTATAATAAAAAAAGAAAGGCAAAAAAAATTCTCGTTACCATGACGACCATATGACATCACACGGCAATGACGCCATCTGTTGCAGTCTCGATACACTAAAAATTCTTGAGGTATAAAAAAAGTAAACACTACTCATTTTTGAGTTATGCGATATGTATACATACATACGTACGTACGTACGTACAGACGCCACGAAAAAATCTCTTCATAAATCCTTTTAAATCAGTTTTATAATTTTGGGGGGAGAAAAAGAGTCTTTTATTCTGTCCTCAAGTACAGATGTCACGCAAATCATCTTTAAATTGCATTCGATAGTAGTCAAAATGAACATTTTCGTTGAAATATGATACCCAAAATTTTTCGTCATTACAGTACTTCCTTTTTACTTCGTACAAGAAAAGTAATAAGACTAGTCGGCAAGCTCGCCAGATGAGAGGGCTACAACCAAAGCAAAATTTATAAGTTATATGTACCCCTGAAAAGAAAATGTATAAAATCATTTCAATATAATGGAATCAGTTAATTTTTTCCAAGCGCCCACCAACTGGTAAATAATTTTTTGTTGCCAAACCGGAAAACAAAATTGTTTGATAGTTCAGGTTAATATGTGTGAAGTCATGATTTAGATTTAATGTAATATAACAATTTTCTCAATATCAATAAAATAACTAACGTGGCGAAAACATACCGTGTCAATTATACTAATATGAAACAAAAACGTTGCTAACAGCAGCTATTTATTTAAGACGCTGATATTAAAGAAAAGTGTTTCTACATCCAATGACGTCATATGCAAATGAGTGCTTTCTTCAGCGTCAGAATATCACCTTATAAAATAATAACATATTTAATGTTGGGCAATGCTATTTTTATTTCATACTTTGTAAAACTTACTATTTTTTTATTAAGAAATACTACAATTTGAAAATAAGCAGTGGCAACACTTTTCGAAATGAAGCAAATTTATCTTCAATGAGCGAGACTATTGCCACTCGGAAAAATGAGTGCGAAAATTAGAGTTTTCAGAGTTTTTAATTAAAATCTCGACTAATTAAAGTTGCACAAAGATAAGAATAGTCGAAATGGCTTCTCACAAATTTTTGGAATCCTGGGTGTTTCTCTCTTGAAACTCAAGTCTCCGGAGGAAATGTCACAAACAAACAAACAAATAGCATAGATTTTAATAGTATAAATTTTATTTAAAATGCAAATAATTGCAATTTTAATCCACGTATGAAAGAAAAACAATGTTGTCTTTCTTTGCACATTAAAATTGAATAAAAAGTGAAATAAAACTTTTTAAGAGACGTAATACTGCATGTAAAAATTCTTCCTTATCCATTTAGACTTAAACAGCAGCAAAGCTAATAACGTGCATCAAACAAGTAAACTTGAGTTTCTTTACTCGTCTAAATAAATTTTCAAAAATGTATTATTCATATAAAGGCTGTGGCGCTGTATAGAGTAATATGAGTAATAGGTTTTGTGTATAGTTTTCACAAGCAGTTATGGGGAATAAAAAAACTTAATTTCATATTGCAAGCCACTAAAGCACTTAAAGTTAATGACCGTAGCTCTTCGACATTTGCACGGGAATAAAGAGCTTCGTAAGGCAATTTTTTACCTATTTATTCAGTTTTTATTCATTCTATGATTTCATAATTGCTAATTTCCATTTGTTTAAGTGACTTTTTTTAATTTCACATTAAATTTGTTTAGATATGCTATCTAAATTTTATCTCGTCAACAGAGGAAAACTGAAATATGTAATTGTATAAGGCATAATAAATATTACAATGTATTTATAATTATATTATAACATATTTATAATTATATATGTATTTTATATAAATATTAAATTAAATAGTATGCTTTTATAATTTTAAATATAATAAGATAATTTGCGATTCTTATTACTAAATATCTGCTTATTTCATAAATCTAATACGTAGTAGCTCCATGGCGCCAGTCGCATTACTAATTTCTTACGATGCCAAAAGATATTTTAGATTACGTTATTTGTCATATACCACATATAGGAATTTCAAATGTATTTAATTTTCTGACCATTTTTCTTGCAAAACATTAGCTTCTGTACACGCTGGGTAGATTAAAAATAAACATGCTTAGAAGCCTGTCTTAGAGTACGGTATGATTTAACTTTTTATTTTGGTTATGCGAAATAATTCATGGAATTTCATTTCGAAATTTCTTAATTTTTTATAAAATGTACGTAATATATTCGACTTTTTAAAATAATCTCTCTAACATTTTGCATATTTATTTATATCGAAAATCCTTCTCGAGATAGGGAAAGTGGGTTTGATTCGTTAATGTAAATAACACACTTTTAAAATTTTCTGCGATTTGAAAGCGATGATATGCTTCAGTTGTTATGTATTACATACTTAGCTATTTCTGTTGTTGAATTAAAATGTCTTAATTGTAATGATTTAACTTAATTCTGTTTTCAGACTTAAAGGTTATTAATTTATTTTTATTTTGTAGTTGATCTTAAGTTTCTTTGCCTTATTGAAAAGTAATTGTCATTTAATTTTTTGTGACAGATTTGGTTAACTCTGATTTTAAGTTGCTTGAGATTTTAATTTTTCTTTTCCTTTTGGTAGTTTGGTTAACTATTTAAATTTCTATTTTTGTTTAGTTAATACTTATTCTTAACTTGGTTGCTTAATGTTTAATCTCTTGTTAAGTTGACCCTTAAGGTCAATTTTTAAAGCTTTTTTAAAGTGTTTGCTTACACAAGTTGGTGTTTAAAGTTTTAATTAAGCTTTGTTAATGTGCCCCCTTTTCTGCTAAATTTGGGATCCATATTTTCTGACTATGGTGGTCGTGTTTGGTGTTGTGGAAAACATAAAATTTTTCCTATGTGACTATTATATTTTAGTTGAAGTAATTTTGATTTTCTGACTATGGTGGTCGTGTTTGGTGTTGTAGAAAACCTAAGAAATTTTTCTATGTGATTATTATTAATTGAAGTACTTTTCTTCGGTCTTGTATTAATTAGTATTTAAAAACCAATCCTTAATTCTTTTCGAAAACTTTTTACGTTGCCCTTTGGGAAATCAAGATTTATGACTTTGTTGTGACATTTGTTCCCCCCGCCAGACAGTGGTCTGGGAAATATCTGTCATCAAGTGAGATTTCTGCACCCTGCTGGATCCTTATTTTTTGTATACAACTACGCTACGCCAAGGTTGAGGGGTCGGGGTGATTCGCTTACTTGCAGGCTTTCACCATGCTGGGTTGGGACCCTTAGACGAGGCTAGCTCCTACTGACAGGTTGATGACCTTGGAGGATCGGCGATTATTCGCCAACATCCGGCGTTCGAACTACCTTGCTTCACCTTCCTGTGTGCATTCTTTCCCTTGGGGTTGCAGTGCCTTGGCCTGTTTTGTCCCATCTCGGATCGCCAAACGAGTATTTGGCGGAAAGAAGAAAAAGGTGTCAGGACTTAGTGTTCTGTGTATCCTTTTTGGAAACATGGTAATTTCTGTAAAGGGTTCTT
>KL821858.1:0-49978 GCA_000611955.2 Stegodyphus mimosarum
TGATTAAGAATGCCACCATCTGTCATTGCAGAACTGCCCAGAGCATATAACGGTTAATGACACTGACTGCAATATTGAGGAACCCGGGTTCCGATCTCGGAGAAGTCATGGGTGATTGTAAGGGTTATAGTGTGACAAGGGGGCGCTTAAATTACACTTCGAGCCGACATCCTCTAGAAAAGTTAGTGGTTGGGAAGAGGCTTGGGAGATCGTCAGACAGCTCTCCGGGGTTGTTTTCCACCGGAATCCCAAATGAGAGTGGAAGTTTAGCTGTTGGCTCCGCAATACCTATTGAATGCACGTGGATGCACAGCTTGCTGGTCTTGTTTCAATCTGTAATTGTCATGGTACAAAATAAAAAAGAATATTTGTGTATCATCTCTACAGCAAGTACATGATGTAAAATGGTAACTAATTACTAAGACTGCAATAAACTTACTTTCTTTTCGCCTTCGACATGACAGCTGGTCCACTGGGTTAAGTGCTCCCCATCCTGTTGGATCCCGTTGATTGAATAAAGGAATAAATAAATAAAACAAGAAAAAAGTTAGTGCAGTTGCCCTTCGGAACTTAATTACATAACGTAAGGAATGTTAAAAGAACAGGAACAAGGAGGGAAAGCACAAGATGAGAAGATTACTATTATTATTACAGCATTATAGAAAAAGTTGAACGTAAAAATACAATAAAGGTGGGACTACAAAGTACAGATGTAAAGTTGAATCAATACAGATATTAATATTATATATTAAACAAGAACTATTTACAACATTAAGTTAACAAGAATGTACATGGATATACACAGTGGCTTGATACAACTGAAAGCGTTCCATGGGACTATTCTAGTCACAAAGCATTACAGAGTGGCTGGCGGGATTGAGTAATTATTACAAGTCTCGTCTCCTTGTAAGCATGGAAAATACAAGCTTTAATGCAGGATACTGCACACTTGTTTTTGGAGGTTTTAGCTGCCCACGCATAACAAATCTCAGTTGTTGGCTTCTGAAAATAGCAGTTAGATGAAAATGAGCCACCAAATGCATCGCCAGTCCTGCCAAAGATCACTTTCTATGAAACCAAACTGATTAAAGTAGCTCATAAGTGGTCCATTTTCAGTGAAAATTTGTATGAAGAAAAATCTGGGATGCCACATTTGATAACCACACCAAATTTTGGAATGAATAGGAACACTCTTTTGTCTGTAAATTCATTATTCCAATCTAATTTCCATTCACTATAAAGAACTTGACGTTTGAAAATTTTAGATGAGAAGCTGGCAGTTTTATACTGAGAGTGCTATCATTAATGTCAGTTATCGATAATTTGGCAACTTGGTCAGGTACATCAATGTCGAAGATCCGAGTATGGGCCGGCATCTATTAAGATACCGATAAACTTACTGAGAATAATTGAGAATTGCAGTGATAACTTTAAGAGCTAATGTGTAAAAATAATTTGAAATCAGTGTGTAATAAAAGTGCCTTTTTTTCATCTGCCTATTAATGAATGTGAGAACGATATTAATTTTGTAGTATTTTTAGCTTTAGGGGTAAAACTATTTGATTAATTAAAGTAATTAATCATTTAATAAAGTTTTTGTAATAAAGCTACTTACCTTACTAAAATAGCATAGCACTTTTTACTTGAATATATCTATCATATAATAATCATGGTTATTTAACTCAGTTCCTAAAGGAAGACACTAATTTAGATTACGTACAAGACAACGATTGCAAAACACATCAAGTACAAGAGAAAAACTTACTTTACGTACCCACCGGTAAAAATTTCTATAGGAATGATTACTGAACTGTATTCAGACAAGTATATGTATTACAGACAGGGTATTATAAACTCAGAGAACCAGGTGATGACTGTTACGAAATGTAATTATTATTATTTTTATAATTAAAATTTTGTAAAAGCGTTAATGCGAATTTTACCGGTAATAAGTACTCAGAATAATCGGTATCAAAATAAGTAATAAGAATTTGGAAATGGAATAGTCTGATGCTAGAAGCTTATTTCTGTATTTGAAGAGAGGTAAAGAAAGTTTTCTATTTCAAGTGAGCAGGTAAAATGAATAAGTAAATTAAACTAAAAAAATTCATAAGCTTCTATTCTCAGTAAAACACCTAGTGTGCATAAATGTACTTCATCATAGAAAAAAAATTAAGATCAGAAAGTTCTTCACTCTTCTATGTCTTTCTGTTTCCAATAATTCTTCAAGTACTAATTTATGCACAGACATGTTTTTAAACATCTGAATTCTGAATGCCTTCGAATGGTTTAATAATCAGTAGACAGGTCTTGATGTAAGCTTTTCACGAATAGGGTGTAATCAACTAATAAAAATTGTCTGATTTATGTTTTATATTGATTTACGATGCTACCAGAAAACTCATGCTAAAGACACAAATTAATTAAATATCTTTAAACATTTTATTTTAGTTTAGCCATTGTATAAGGTTTGAACTCTCATTTTATACGCTAATGCCCTGAAGCAGAATCTGATTTCGGGGAATCCTTGAAATAGTGTTCCTATTTTACGTGTTTTAAATGTGTTTAACATATTAAATTCCTATTTAAATTAAGTAGCATCTATTATTCTCTGCTCTATAAACTTAGATATTTACGACGAAAGCAAAATTTATATTATCTGAATGTTTATTTAAGTAAAAACAAATTAGCTTTATTTCCAAGTTTTCGGAAATAAATAAATAAATAAATAGTTAAAGTACTTTGTTTTAGGAGTCAGACGGAACTTTTCGTGCATCCAAAATATTCCACAGCACAAAAATTAATGTAAATTATGTTTATTGTTCGCAAAGCAAATAACAGTCACTATGATAATTTAAAATATATCGATAGCAGATTTCTTTGCTTCTGACGAAGGGGGACCTGTACCTGTTGCCCTGAAAATCGGTAAAGTCTTGACTAAAATCTATCCCAAACATTAGGTTGTTGCTTCGTTAATTTTATGTTTTACCTTGGAATGTTTGTCTTCTGTCTTGATATTGATAAAGTTGGAAAAAAGTCTGAAATAAACCTATTTAACATGCCCCATGAAGAAATATATGCCGGAAAAAAAGTCCATTATATTTGAAAGCAGTTTGGGAAATAAAATTTACTTGTGATACTTATGCCAGTTTTCCGGAATAAGTTGGAAATTTTATTAGAATACCAGAGATGTTTTAAGAATATCTCGAATATGTATAACCAAATGAAGATTCAAAAATTAAGTAAACAAAAGAAAAAGAAAGAATTCAATTTGCATTTACTATGATTAACCTGTATATCATCCTTTCATATAGAACTGATAAATATTTTTCATTGAATACTTAGGTTCTTCGGAATCGCAAATTCTAAGCTTTTTCTAAGCTGCTGCTCACAATCCTCACCAGAATGACTATAATGATACTTTCTAAAAAAATAAATAATAGTAATCTGAAAGCTTTCAGATTTTATATCCTCCAAAGCGCCGCTTCATGTGTTTCCTTTATTTATCATGTGCGAGTTACCTTTACTATGTTCTTCGCACTAAACCATAAAATTCAATTCAACAGCAATATCGCAAAATAATTTAAAAAGAGCATATCTTTAAAATTTCCGATGCACAGTCTCGCGCGCTGAAGATAAAAATATTTTTTTTTCGCACAGTGTTGCCATTGTTCGCTTTGAAATCTTTGAGTTTCTTAATCAAGAACTCACAAATGCTTCACAAAATATGAAATAGATAATAAAACAAGTTCCAAATTTGTTCTTCCAGATGCCCATATTAGGGTGGAGACGTAAGTTATTAAAAATTTGATGGCTGTAGGTACCGTTGTTTTATCATAATGCGAGAAACGTACATGCATTTATGTAGATTCTTCATTACTTAATTCCTTTAAATATAATACATGGCGATGTTTGGTGGCAAAAATTTGAACGAAACTAGTACAGTAATTTCTAATCTGCAACAATTACGGCTTTTCTTTTAAGAAATTTTATTATGAATTTATTTTAATTACAGTTATATCCACCAGCTGGCGTTTGTTTTTGAAACTTTGTATACATGCTTTTGAATTAACAGTACCAGAGGTCAGCGTCATGCTAAACCATTACGAAACACTGTTTTAAATATATCACTTGGAAGAAATGCAGCTATTGGTTTTTCAGAACTCAAATTGAAGATTCTCCCGGATCCTCTCTGTATTCTCAGATTTTCGATTAAAATGAAGTAATAAAGCAGCACTTTTAGCATGAGAATAGCCAGTTCAAATTAAGCGGTTTAATGGAATCCACTTACAAACAGGAAGGGAAAAACTTAGATATTTGAAAAATTATTGCTCAGTTTCCAGCAGCGTTATACTGGAACTACATTATTTACATTTATTTTTAGCAACACGCAAGTTATAACAAGAAAGCGCCGTATGTGTCTATTAATTTGTTTACAATATTGTGTACAGTTTTCTCGTACACAAAGTTCTTTATCACTCTGGTAAAAAACATTAATGTACATTGACGTCAGTACATTGATGTCAGTTATAAAAAAGACCCAAACCTATATTACAGAGAAAGATATAATTTAGAAAATTTATGTATTTGAGTTTAGCTCTGTAGGAAATTTGCAGACTGTGTGGAAGCGTCAGGAGTGATTGTGGTTACTAATGGTTCCAAAACGTACCAGTCTTGCACGTAAGAGTGAAGCTCGTCATCATCATCTCACGGAAATACTGATAGCCGTAGATGAGTGGTAGGAAAGATTAGCAGTTGCCAGGTTCCGATTGATTATTAGCGGACGTCATATCAGACTCTCCAGTTCTATTTCCCAATTCAATACGCTCTCGTATCGAGCGCGGAGACCAGTAGATGCCTGTCACACAGCCTCGTACCCAGAGCTAATAAACGGAATTTCAGTCAAGCTTTGGATAGGATATCATCTATTTCGATGCTTGCCATTTGGGTAACATGAAATAATTCTCCTTTCTACACTGCATTATGAATTTTTAACGTGATAAAACGGATATTCTATTTCAAGTGGAGGATATGAGAAGAAAAATCTGCAAAAAATTAACTATAAACAAAAAGTGTTTATTATTTAGACAAAAGTTCAAAATTTGAATAGCAAACGTGATCTTTAAATTTCAGTTTTTCTTGCTAATATTTCCCATTACCTTGAATGCAAATAAATATAAATCTACTTAAGAATTTTTATTTCTAAACCTTTTTTAAAGGGAGAGATGAAAAATTCTTTAAAGATGGCTCATTTTTTCATCATTGTACCTCATTTAACCAAAACGCTTAGCCAACTACTGCGAAAATTAAAATCGAAATAAATGAAACGATGTTATAATTTACTGGCTTAAAAAATGGAATTTGAAAACTTCAGATTAAAATTTGAAGTTTACTCATCCCCTAACAAAGAGTTTAAAATTACAAATTTTTAAAAATTATAAAATATACATAAAATTAAATACAAAAGAAGCCACACAAATATTTCTGTGCTCCTTTTTTAAAAAATGATATCTACTATTTCTACTTCATCACATTAAATCTTTAATTCTGAATAATATTAAGACTCATTTCAAAAACAAATTGGAGTTTTAAAAGGTCCGGCATTTGGAGGCTTTTTCTTCTGGGGAAGGAGTACCGAAAATTACATAAAAAGTAAATAAAATAGATTATAGTTTAAACAAATTACGTAATAAAACCTGCAATCTATATGTTACTACAAAATTTCATCACAGTCATTATATTGTATAAATTCCCTGTAAGAAGTAAAAAGGAAGTATTGTAAACACGAAAAATTTCGGGCATCATATTTCAACGAAAATATCCATTTTGGCCGCTATCGAATGCAATTTAAACATGTTGTTAAGTGACATCTGTATGTAAGGACAGAATAACGGACTCTTTTACCTCCAAAAGTTATAAAACTGATTTAAAATGGATTCTAAGATTTTTTTCGTGACGTCTGTAAGTACGTACGTATATATGTAGCTCGTATAACTCAAAAACGAGTAGCCTCAGAACTTTGAAATTTTGTATATTGAATTGCTACAACATGTAGATGTTCGCCTTCCATTTTGGTTGCAATCGGTCTCACCAAAAGTATATAAACATATGTATATATATATATATTCTGAGTTATATATATATATATATATATGTATGTATATATATATCCACTGTGTTACTCGGCTCAGTGAGCTCAGTTTCTTTATTCTTATATGTTTGTAAATTGTACATTTTTTGCTTTAAAAATGATTGAATTATGTTGTTCTTATCTTCCCGTTAAGATTTTTATGCCTTTAGTTAAACTGCATGTTACAGTTGTAGAATTATCAACAATTTAAAAGTTGTTTAAGTGCGGCTAAGCCTAATTTGTTTTGTTACAACGGCCATATTTGTTTAAATTTGAAACTTAGCAGAGTAGTGGATTTGTTGCCAATCTGGAGAAACTAAGCTTCGCAACAACAAAGATAACGCCTTCTTTTATTACTGCGAATTATATCAAACGCTTAATCCATTCTGGAATTTATTCGAGGAAATAAGTGTTTACGTTACTTCATAATTTTTAATATAGCTATTTGGAGTTTTTATATATTTTTACCTTTCCGTGAAGTGAGAACTGAATTAATTGAATGAGAAATACTGAATCATCTTGAAAAACTCTTTCTTTATCTCGTTTTTTTGTTTGTTTGTTTGTTTAATTTCTTTTATACATTGTTTTAGATTTGTTATAGTATTTGAATAGAACATGTGGCAACGATTGGATAATTCTTCAGATGATATACATAATTTTTGTGCATTCTGAGTTATAAAATAAATGAGATGTAACGCTGTTAAGTGAGTCTAGCGCCAGATTGTCGCTATGGTAAACAAATATAGTGAATTTTAAAGAGTGCATTTATTTTATTGTGCTTTATGCGCTATCAACGAAGTAGATTTAATTCAATCCAGTAAGTTTAAATGAAATACAAAATGCGTATAATTTAATATTCCGTATAAGGAAGTCATATGGTGTATACATCAGATTTTTTTGTAATGAAAATTATAGCTTGCATGAGAAACATAATAATAAATTTGTCACTCAAATTATAACAAGGTATTAAGAGCCTATTTATTTTATCACACACATCTAAAGTAACAACTTTTGCAAATCCGGATAATGTAACTTGACACGATTTTTTCGGAAACAAAAGCAGTATCAGTTCTTCGAAGTGTTAATAAGCGTAGAAGTCTCTATGGAGGGAGCAGGTTAAAAAGCTATTTGAAGACTAGTACCAGACAATTTAATTCATTTTCAAACGTCGAAGATTCTAAAATGTTTATGGCAGGATTTGCTTATGGAGAAAATATATGTAGTGATGTATTTAATGGGAGGTTTTCCAACCAACGATCCGAAATGTCTCAAAAGAACACCCCCTTCAATCAAATTCATCCACAATCCCCTCTCCGGCTCGGTTTCAGTCACCCGCCGGATACGCCACTGTCTTGAGCGGGCCCCTAGAATGAAAGCGGCACCGCCATTGTGTCTCCTGGACCACGAGATGTGAACAAGTCAAGCGTCTCTAAGTGCTCCAATGATACGACCGATACAATGAAGGGAGAGTAAAGGAAAAGAAAAAGGGGAAAAAATGGTTGTGGCTTTTGCCATGAATGCCATAACAGGCTGGATGGTTAGATCGTTCTGGGTTTTGGTCGCTCATTGTGCGCTTGCCTTGTCTATAGATATATAGTTTTGCTATGGCCGCAGCGGACACGACCACAATAACACGCGGTGCGTTCATGACTTCATAATGGAACAGTTGTAAAGTTTCACGGCTATCAACGAGCCTGTTGGCAGAACTCGGAAAAAAATGTGAGGTTTCTTTTGTGCCAGACTAGCATAAATGCTCGTGCAAAAAACATCATAAAAGGTGAAATAGTGATGAATGAAGATGTATTGCTTCAAACATCTCGGAGAGTGAGAAAAAAATGGGACACGGCAGTTTTTTTTAATGGTGTATTTACCTATTTTGACACCTGCGTGCACTTCAAGGGATTAGCTCTTTAGGTCTTGCAGGCTTCACTTACCTCTAATCCGCAAAGTGATAATAAGTGGATAAGACACGCTTTTCAGAAGCCACGAGGCTTGAATTATCCGAGAATTATTATCACTATATTAGAGGGGTATTTTAAAGTAACAGTTCATGGTTATAGAAAGTGTGTAATGGATTGGTTACGAATACATGTCTCGCCTTTAGCTGTAACTAAAAGTATTTTTGCAGTGCAAATTTTTTCTGAAATGTGTATCTTTGGTAAGGTGCTTCCTGGACAGGAAAATCAAAAAACTCTCTTTATTATGCAAACTACGCATTTCCTATCACAAATTCGGATATAAGTTTCATAACGCATTTTGAGTCTATTTTGAAGTTGAAGTTTGGATGCAATTCCTCACTGCCATTTTGGAAATCATGTTCGTTTGCTTCCCTCTTTATGCCACTTGCTGGTAATTTTCACACTATTTAGAAGTATTTTATGGTTGTTATACTAAAACGAAGTCAAATAGAATTTTCTTTTATTCTTCAGTGACTAATATTGCATTTATTAAGCCTTAAAAAACTAATATTTGATTTTTTCTGAGGATATAATCGACCCACTTATTAATTTCTGTTATTTTAGAGCATTACAGTATTTTTATAAATTTCATACACATTCATGCAAGGAGTATTAAATCAAGTTAACGAATTGTAATGAGGAATACTAATAATCGTACAAATGCCTCTAAATATTCAGCGAAAAAGAGAATCACACATGTCTTATTTTTAATCAAAAGCTAAAATGATTACCTTGTAGAGACATTAATTTTTTTTGAAAGCAAGATACATGAAAAACGAGCAGTGCCCTCGCCGGGATTCGAACCGTAGGACCTCTCGAATACGTGCCAAGCGTGCTGACCACCACACCACGGAGGCACGCTAAGATAGCGGGAGCAGTACCTTATATACTTCCCCTTTTAAAGAAGGACTGGGAATCAGCGGACTCAATCGCCAAATCCTGGTGGTGGAGAATCATCATCCCCCACTTTTTTTTGTTCGAGCGCCGCTGTAGAGGCATTAGGTTTTTTTTTTTTTTTGGAAACAAGGAAATCGAAGAAATGAGCAATGTTCTCACCGGGATTCCGGGATATAATAATCTCACCGAGATATAATATTTTGGAACGAGCAATGTTTTTTACTTGAGTTAAAATAAATTTTTTATAGGTTATTTTAAATTTAGCAAAGCACACAACGGCTTTTCCTAAGAACAGAAATGCTTTCGTGAAACACTGTTTAAGGTAAACTGAATTGTGTGATTAAGGTAGCTAAATACTAGAAGTTCAAAGTGGTTTAGATCCCAGATAAACTGGCTGGTCTTCTTGAATTTTCTTACGTGTAACGTCAATACGAACTCTGAAAAGTCCTCTGCGAAAGCATCGCTCCGCTTAAACAAGTAGTCTTTTTATGTTTTCCTTTGTTCAAACTACTTAACCAGAAGTGGGTGAATATTTTATTAGAGTTCAACGCAGTGGTTGTGAAAAAGTGGATCTTAGCGGTTCTTTGCCCCATGCGCCCTTTGGCTATTGCTAGACGATCATCTCCCTTTCCCAAAATTAAAAAATACATATACATTTATTTAAATTTAGATTATTTTTTAAAATGTTGCATAAACTAAAGAAGAAAAATTATAGAAAATGTTGAATAAAAATAGTTTCTAACTTCCTTTGTGCGAAATAAAGATTGTAATTGCAAAAAATTAAAGGGTTTCAGATTTCGAAGAAAATATCCATTCTGATCATTCCCGAATCTACTTGAAATATTTTTTTGCTTGATGTCTGTACTTACGGACGACCCCCGGGGGTTGACTCAGAAGAATTCCTGGGAAGTACTGGCTAGGATCTGTACTTAGGCAGTCTCAACCACGTGGGTATATAAGTTGGCTTCACAGGACTAGAGCCCGAGTTTATTCTCAGGTTGGTTCAGGCTTGGCAGGGACCGTACTGGTACTGTCGTGTCCGTTCCTTTGGCTGTGTGTGGAGCTAGATCGGAGATCACCGACCAAGTCGTCGGGGATTTGGCCCTCATAGTTTCGATACGGGAACTACGTGTCCCATTGCCTTTCATAGGGCCGGGCCTGGACTGTGGGATCTGCGTCGTCGGCGAGGAGGTCTCAGGAGCTTGGATAGTTCACCTCGAAAGGCAGCCCCAGGACGAGGGTCCAACTCTTGCGTTCTGTACCTACATACATCAAGCAATTTTTTCCGATTGGTTTAAACCTTAAGTCGGAAGCCTGCCTCAGTGGTGTAATGTAATGCTGTAAGGTCTGTCTCCGTTATTCTACATATAACTAAATTAAATTCTACAATTAACCTTGTGAATTCTCGCACAAACGTGAATTAATTACCAGCAAAGAAGAAGGTGAAAAGTAACCCTTTATTAAATCGGGCACGATCTTCGTGCCTGACTTTATAAAGGGTTAAAAATAAAGGGCTAGATCGAATTAATAAAATGATAAATCTGAATCAATAAAGGATCATGATAGAAAGGCATGATCTTTGTGCTTTACAAAAACACCGTCAACTTGAGGTGAAATTTAAACGTAGAATATAAATAAATTTAAAAGTCTAATTTGAATAGTGCTGGATTAGCACGTTAAGTACGGCTAATTTAGGTTGACTCACAAACCTAACAAGCGTGCCGATTATTCGAAATGGCCAAAGGGCGTAACAGCGAGATAGCAACAAAACGTACCCTGGCTAGCGAAAACACGCTCTGAATAAACTCAGAGATTCACTCGTTTAAATGCTCACTGCACTTAACTTTAAATTTACATTCTGGCGAGAAAATGCGAGGGGAAGTTGAGGAGTTCAGGAAAGGTATCAAACTTAAAATAAATTTGTTACGCAAAATAAGAGAAACTCTACATCGTAATATACTTACGGACAGAATAAAACACTCCGTTTTTCCAAAACGGATTGTAAAATGGATTCAAACTAGATTTTTTCGTGTCGTTTGAACATAGGAACGTATGTATGCATCTCGCATAACTCAAAAAATCAAAAACGATTAGTCGTAGAAAATTGAAATTTTGTATATGGGACTATACATCTAAATGTGCACCCCGTTTTTTCATTGCAACTGGCAGTACCAAAAATATGTATATATATATACACATATATTCATAATGAAAGTAATTAAAAGTAAATTAATAAACCAAAGACTTGCGCTAAAGCTGCAAAGTAATAAAGCAATAATTCACTAAAAATTATAAAAAGAAAACTCTCCATATTACATCTCCAAGCAACGGAAATTCAATTTAAAAAATTATTGAAAAGGTATTTTTTAGAATTTAAAAAAAAATTAATTTTTTTAAATTCTAAAAAATACGTTTTAAATACAAGAAGTTTGACTCCCGTACTATAAAAATTGACCGAGATATTTAGTTCAAAATCTGCACTTTTTGATGCCATTTTCCACTTGCCTTGAGGGATGGGTTAATTAAATTAATTCGAGGAAATATGTTTAAATGAAGTGCAGCGAAAACTTTATAATTTACTAGACGTACAAAGAAGTCACATGGTGTCCACATCAAATTTTTTATATTCATAACCTAAAACTAAATAAAACAGGCAAATTGACAACCTTGTATTCGGGGTAGATTTTGTAAAGTCCCAATCGATTTCGAGGGCAAAACGGGTCCCCCTTCATCAGGAGCAAAAAATTCTGCAAAAAATCAAATCTCAGAATCGATTGGGACTTTACAAAATCTAAGCAGAATACAAGGTTGTCGATTTGCTTGTTTTATTTTCCATGTCAGCGTGTTTCTCTTGCGTCGTAAAACTAAATACTTAACAGATAATTTAAAGGCTGATAGCATGCCTCCTGAAAATATGAAATTCCTTCCTTGTTGAGAATCGCTGGTCTAGGGAGACGGAATGATCAGTAACTTGATTTGAGAGAATTTTTTGCTTGCAATATAATTTGTATGTCAATTATTCATAAGCTATAACTGACTATATAAGAGTGTTCAATGTCTGACAAGAAGGATTTCAGTAAATAAAACTGAGATAGCCGACAAGAAGCCGGGCACTGCGCGGCTGGTCGCACAAACAGCAATCCTCGAAAAAATAAATAAATGTATTTCTGTCGCATTTGTTTCGCAACTGGGCTCTTTCGGTCGATAAAACTTGATAGAGGTCTTTCCTTGGGAAAAACCGAAAAATTCGCAACCGGCGGTGAGATGAAACGCATGAGTGGACAACCAAAAACGACTTTATGGGGGAACTGGAAAAAAAAGAAGAATTTCGAGAAGAGCGAAGGGGTTACAGTTTGACAAACAGCGCAAAGCGGCAAAATACATAATACATACATAAATAAAAGAATGAATGCCTGCCGTGAGGAGACGCGGTTGTCCATTACCTGGGCGGACCTTTTGACGTCAGTGGCGGCGAAGGATAGAAAAATTGGTTGAGGGTTGAGAATACTGACATCTCGAGGTGAATTTTGAGACATCCATTCTGTAAAGTAAGAAATGAAATTTCTCTTACTTTCCTTTATTCGTTAATACACCTTTCTCCCACGTTCCAAAAGAAGGTTTTTGAAACTGCTACTAAGCAGTAATGGCTCAAACGGACGAAGTATTGTCTTAAAACTCCAAACAGTTGGGTTAAACAAGACTGTAACCAATGTGGATAAATGGAAAATCCCTATAAATAGGTTGTTCTTTTCTTCGTTTGCCAAATTTATATTTTCCTTATGTACCACAAGGCATATTTTTACGTTTATCTTATTTTATTTCAACAAAGATAATTAAATCAGAAATAAAATATTTGCATACGAATATTTCTATATTCATTAAAGAAATACAAAATAAAATTTAAAAAAAAGTACGAAATATTTTTATAAACGAAACACAAAATGCATTTCCTTTAACATTAAAAAGCGGTTTTCCATCATTATTTGCCTACACTCGTAGACAATCTCTATTTCTAACTGAAATCGTGAAATTAAATTTTATTTACGTAAGTCTTAACATTAGACGCAAAATCTTTTTTTTATTTTCTTTGCACTAAATTAAGGAAAAAAATATTTGCAAAAAACTAAACGTGTAATTTAATTTTACTCAATTAAAATTAAATCAAATCGTTACTTTTTAATTAACCTAAAATAATACTAATAAAATATTCCAATTATTTGGGAAGTACATAAACGAACATAGCCTTATTTATAATATGTAATTGTTTTCCCATTAAAGCATGCAGGTTACGTATTTCCGAACTTCATTAGTCAGGCTACATCACATGCATATTAACTAAACTGATTTATTAGTTATAAAAACTGCATTTTATTCTATTATTTTCCGTCAAAGTATATTCTCGAAATTTTTAATGACATACAAATAAATTAAAAACAGAATTAATTTTACTCTGCCAAGCACGAAAAGCATAAAGGCCGGATAAATGGGCTTTCTGATATCTGGAGTTTGGATATTTTACTGCCTCCATAATTTAAGGAAAGATAGGAGGAAATTATTATGTGTGGGCTTATATATATGTGTGTGTGTATATATTGGTCGTCAAAATTAAAGGATAATGAGAAAAAATATGCTCACTAAGTTAATATTGCAACTAATGGAGAATGCTGTAATTATATATATTAATTAATTGCAACTGAACCCAAAGTTATACACTACGTGACATTGAAAATGCAATACCAAAAAGAAGCGGCCCAAAAATTATGCAATTTTCAGGACAGACGTACGTCACCGAGTTTTGTGAATGATGTGAAATGCACAGCTCTTCAGCGCACCTTGAAGAAGATATAAGGGAAGAACCTGCAGAATGTTCGTGTTTCGTACCCTTATTTCTGCTAAAGAAATCATCATAGAAAATTTATTCTTGTCTCACAAGACGTGTGTAAAAGCGGAGAATGCCAGGCCATCGTCAACAGAGGCAGTTCTAGTCGACACATGATTTTACCAGAGGCATGGTGATAGGACAGAGAAGGGCAAGTTGGTCCATACGGAAAATTTTAGTTGATACACACTTGGACGAATCCACAGTACACCAGCTGTGGGGACGATGGCTGGAACAAGGAAATGTGGCAAGTTCCAGGTGTGCCGGTGCAGTCAGAGTGACGTCGGATCGACGCATACATCGACAAGCAGTGGCGTCCCCGCAAGCCACTTCTACCTCCATTCTGGGGAATATTCAAGACACCCTAGATGTTCCCATATCGACCAGAATCATTTTCCGTCAATTGGAGACTAGTGGCCTGCACTCGTGACGTCCATTAAGAAGACTCAAATGGACCCCACATTATAGATGCCAACGTCTGCAGTGGTGCCGAGCTCGAGCGGAGTAGACGACGGAATAGCACAGGGTTGTGTTTTCAAGTCACGCTTCTGTTTCTCCAATGATAGTCACTGGGTATGAGTGTGGCGTCGATGTGGAGACGGGTCCAATCCGGCAGCAATTACGGAACGCCCCACCACGCGACAACGCGGCATCATGGTTTGAGGCGCAATTGCGTACGATTCCAGGTCACTTCAAGTTCATATTCAGGGCACTATGACGTCCCAACGATATGTGGATAATGTGCTACAGCGGTCGACACTTCCCTACCTTCAGGGAGAGCCCAATGCCCTTTATCAGTAGGATCACGACCGACCACACACTGCTTGCATCAGTCAACATGCTCTGCAAAGTGTACAGATGCTTACCTGGGCACCGTTCTCTCCTGATCTCTCACCAATCAAACCCATTTGGGATGTGATGGGACGCCATTTGCAGACCCTCTCATTGCCGCGTTCAGAAGACGAACTGTGTCAAATTTTTGACTGGAAAGGGACATTCCTCAGGACACCGTCCGTAGTCTTATTGAATTGTACCTAGATGTTGTTTCGTGTATCGCCGTCCAACGCTGGTCCTACAACATATTGAGCCGACGCTGTTCTCGCTGTGTATTATGTATATCATTTCGAAATAAAGATCACTTATTGTTCGTTGCTGTCTCTCTCCGCTTGCCGAGTTTCATCACTTTTTGACCACTCATTCTTGATACTCCATTTTCAGTGTCGGATAGTATATTTCCGAGCATACGTTAGCGCTGGAAATATGCAAATTCGTTGATTGACAATGTGGTGCGCAATGTATGTATGTTGGAATTCCAGTCTGTAGTCTTGTTTGAAGCGAATGTGGTTTCTGGGAGTGATCAGTATTCAGTAGTTATGGCTCAAAGGCATCATTTAAATTAAGGTCAAAAGTGGCGAATAATTGTTAGAATCAAGGAAGGTCTAACAGAAATGGAGGTCGCCCAATATTTGAATATCCATCAAAGTATCATATCAAGAGTTTGGAGCCACTTTTTAAGCACTGGATCAGTTGATACCTTACCTGGTCAAGGAAACCAAGCGTAACAACTGCATCTAAGACCATTTTCTTTGGTTGCCAGCTTGAAGAAACCACAAAGCGACTACAAGAGATTTGATTTTATACCTTCATGCTGCTACAGGAATTCGAAGTAGCCATTCTGCTGCTGCACGAAGGCTTGGCTTGATTGGACTTAGAATACCATGGTTTGTATTCCATTCACTTCAGCTTCAGAAGGGTCTGTTTAAACTGGTGCCGTCGCCAAGTTCAATGGAGCAAGACGACTGGGCCCGAGTGATTTTTACTGATGAGCCCAGATATAGTCTGAACGGTGATTCTAGATGTGTTTTGATCTGGAGAGAGAAAAGAATACGCAACTTGCCTTCCCTTTTCCTTGAAATAGCCTGTTTCTGCGACCGCCGTTTAAGGGTTCGGCGAGGAATTATGACAAATGGCCGCACCGAGCTGCATATTTCCATATTTTTCAAGGTTCTGTAACCACTCGGAGATATGTGGACAAAGTATTGGAACCCCAAGTTAGACTGTTTAGGGGTGCTGTTGGCACAGAGTTTTTTCTAATGGATTAACGGATGGCAATGCTCGGCGTTATCAGGCATATGTCGTGCCAGAATACTTGCAAACAGAAGATATCACTCGAATGGATTGGCCCCCTTACTCACTTGACTTGAATCCAATTGAGCATGTGTGGAATGCCTTAGGGCGCAGAATTTCAATTATCCATATTCTTTCCCGACTCCAGGAGGTGAAAAATGCACTATATAGGAATGGCTTGCAATTCCACAAGACTTGATCAACACTTTGGTAAAGTCTATGAAATCAAGATGTGAGGTATGCTTATAAAGTTTGACTTTCTTTGGTAGCATAAACTAGCATCAAACTCATAACAGGCTTAGAGCGAATAATAATTGTATCTGAAGTTAATGACAGATTCTTTCAAAGGGTAAAATAAACTTTTTATTAAATCAGAACTTGAACATAAAATGCACTTCTCGTGCTTAACCACCTGTGGCGATGTAACTTAAAGTAACAGTCAAATTCAAAAGTTAAACCGAGCCTGGTAGTCGAGGACCACACAATTGATTTAAAACTAAGTTGGCTCAAAGCTTCTTTCTGATGTAACAGTAACAATTTAAATGAATGGTGCTATAAGACAAAGCCGAATAATTGCAATCTTATCAGAGCTGACGAAACCTAGAAACGCGCCTTCGAGAGTCAGAAACACGTTCTGTCTTACAATCCAAAACCCTCGACTTAAATATTGTCTAAATTATTTGCATTTCTGATCAGGAAACAAAAAAAGTTAATTTATAGTAAAATTTTAAATTACAATAACTCTTATCGAAAATAACAAAAACTCTACAAGCCCTCTCCTGATTTTAATGCGCTTTTATTTAAATCAATCATATTAAAAGTAGAAAAAGTACTTTTATTTCTTTTAAATCGCGTAGTTTTTACCCAATAATCTTCCATATTAAATATGAAAGTAAAATACCTTAAGTTTTACTGAAAGACGCTAGGACGTGGAAATTTAAAATATTTTATTTCCAGCAGTGGTAACACACTGCTTTCAAGTTACCGTGTTTGTTGATTAAAATTGAAAGTTAATTGCCTTACATTTTGCCGAATGGCCACAGTCTGGCAAAATGGAGATGTTTTATTGCGAACAGTATTGACAATTTCGCTTTCAAATTGCTGATTTTCTTAATTAAAAATTTGTTAAATTTATACAAAATATGAAATAATTAAAAAACAAATATTAAATTCAAAATTCGAGCTTCGAAGTGCGCATGTTTGGGCGGAGGATTACGAGTATGAAAAATTATATGGCTTTAAGTGAGGTCGTTTTCCGCAATGCGAGGAACATGCCTTAAAAAATACAGATTCTTCCTTACTTAATTTATTTAAAAAAATAATACATGACAATAACATACGAAGGCAACAATTTGAAAAGTGATTCAGGCACAAAACAAAAACAAAACGGACAAAAAGTAAATTTTAAAGTCTAATAGCACCTCTGATGCTAATTAAATGCAACGCAACTTAAAAAAAAATACAATAAACAATTGGATAACATGTTAGAAAAATCCTCAGAATGTAATAAATATCTTGTTTCTTTCATTGGCATGGTATTTTTAATATTGCGCTGATTGACATCAATATATAATTAACAGCAACTTATTTTACGGCGATCCGGCACAAACTGCAGCTAACACAATATACAGAATTCTATATGAAGTCTTCAGCAAAGTCAACAAATAAAATACATGTATATAATGAGCAGTATATAATGATATAATACTCAAAATCTGATATGTACATCCCATGACTTCCTTGTACGGAACATTAAAATATACGCATTTTTTCCTGCCTTTCATTTAAACTTATTTCCTCGAATTTCATTGGAGATATACTTCTCATTCGATTAATTCAGTTCTTACTTCGCGACAAGGCAGAAATACATAAAAACTCAAAATATATCTAAGAAAATTGAAAAATATATAAAAATATAAACCATAAATACAGTTAAAATAATTTAAAAGACCACTTCTGCAGTTCAAATCAGAGTTTCTACTCGAAAACAAGCAATTCGGCCAGCGGGCAAGAAGGCAGTTTTTTCGGTGCACAAAACTGAAAGTTTACTTTTGGTCTCACTCGGGAAAAAGACACTGAAGGCGTAGAAACTACTTAATTTGTAGCGGATGTTATTCTGAGTTAATATATGGAACAATTTAATAACTTAAATGATAATTTCAGAATAGATTAAGCATAATTTAATTCGCAATAATAAAAGAAAATACTACTTTTGTTGTTGCAAAGTTTAGTTTCTATAGATTGGCAACAAATCCACTATTCTACTAAGTTTCAAATGTAAACACATATGGCTGTTATGGCGAAAAAAAATTAGGCTTAGCCGCACTTAAACAACTTTTAAATTGTTCATAATTCTACAACTATAACATGCAGGTTAAGTAAAGGCATAAAAACCTTAACCGGAAGATTAGAACAACATAATTCAATCATTTTTAAAGCAGAAAATACACAATTTAAAAACATATAAGAATAAAAAAACTGAGCTCACTGAGCCGAGTAACAGAGTGGATGTATATGTACATAAATTTAAATACTTTTGGTGCGGCCGATTGCAACCAAGACTGGAGTGCCCATTTACTATAGCAGTTCTATATACAAAATTTCAATGTTCTGAGGCCACTCGTTTTTTAGTTATGCGAGATACATACATACATACGTATGTACGTACGCACAGACGCCACGAAAAAAATCTCTTCAGAATCATTCTAAATCAGTTTTATGATTTTTTGGGGAAAAAATACTCCTTCATTCTCTTACGTACAGATGTCACGCAAAAACATCGTAAAGTTGCATTCGATGGCGGTAAAATAGATATTTTCGTTGAAATATAATATCCGGAATTTTTCGCAATTACAATACTTCCTTTTTACTTCGTTCAAGGAAGTACATGCATGCGCATTAAATTGGTGTTTTGAAAAGAGAAATGTGATATCCTTTTAAAAAAGATCTGCTTTCCCCTCCCATTCTTTAAATTTATTTATCCAATTTTTGGGAAGCGATGCATAGCCATTTTCTCTTTCATACTCTTCATGCATCGTCTCATTGCATTCAACACCAGACTTATCATTAGCTTAATTACATCATAATACCATAAAATTAAAATAAGCTTTGTCAATTGATTTTAAATATTTTTATTTTATATGATTCTTATAATTAAAATTACGATAGAACATCGATTTTACGACTTACTTTGCCCAAGTCTTACTTGTCATTACAATACAACAACGGATTGCGTTACAGTCCCATAACAGTGCATTACCTGGAGTTAACAAAAAATAAGATAAAAATTTATTGAGTAATGAATAATTTAGAGTAGCTCTTCCACACCCTATTCCCGTGGGCACCGTCGCGACCGCCGATCGTTTAAGGTGTGTCCACCGCTATGCGATCACAATAAAAATTCTTTAGTTTTCAATTAAATTCTATGTGAAAGTTTTAAAATACAAGAACAGATCTTAATAATTTCGCACATATTCTTTACCCAAGTTCAGAATTCACCATATAATATTATTAAAAATCTCGCAAACTATGATCCAACAGAAGAAAATCTGGTTAAGCGACCACGTTCTATTCATCACAGCTCAAAGTGGTGAAAGTGTACATATTGAAAATAGTACCCAGTATTTAATCGAATTTCATATATTCAAGAATTCGTGATATGATTCACTATTTTTGTGTTGTGTTTTAAGTGTATTTTCATTACCTGGCAAAGCCGAATTACGGACTTTGTGAACAGTAATTTGAAATAGCCTTATGGACTATTATTTTTCGTCGGGAAATCGCTTAACAGATTATTCTGCAACATGATTGGTCACGTGACCATCACGCCCAAAAATGAATAATCTAATTCTATCTAATTAAACAAGAATTACTTAGCATAAAACTCACCTCTCCATAGTTATTAGATCATTATTATGTAGTAGATTGCAATACTATAGGCCTACAAGAGTTATTTACTCTTAAATTAATAAAACTTTGAGTAATACAGCAGTATTTATCAACGAACCAGAACGCGACCTCAGGTTACGTGATTTGATTCTGACTTACTCTCCGTATCTCATGTTCATTTCAGTCACTCAATTTCTCACTGCAAATAGCACGCACCCAGCACCTGCTCAAAACTTTTTCGAATGTTTCTACATCTGCAAAAGTATATCAATTTATAATTTCATGACTGCCTTCTTTTATGACTTTGCCACATAGATTATTCTTTCGCCTAAGGGCGCGGTGCTAAGCACCTCTGATTTACCTAACAAAAGTGAGCGGCCTCCGGCCTTACTTGATATATAGGTTAAAACTCATTAGTAGTTGACACCTTGAACCGAAAGTACTATCTTGATCTTGATCTTGATGTGAAAGTTTTCTCATTTTTAATGAAATACAAATTGTATCCAACACAGATACCGGCACAAAGCGAAAGGCGACAGATCTCTTTTTTTATGGCACTTATTATTAACTCTATCCAACTACAAATTCACCTTGAAAAAATTAATTTTGCCTGCCATTTAACAGATATTCTAGATTGTGCTCTTAGGGACAAGATAAAGTTTGGGTATTCTTGATTTAGTGTTAACGAATAAAAATCAGCCGATAAAGTTAAGTTGTCAAAGCTGAAAATCCTAGTTTAATATATCTTCCACTTTAGAGCTTCCAGAAAAATTACGCGAATTTTCTGGCTGCATATTAGATACGTTTTTTAAACGAATGTAATTAAAAGCGTCAACAGTTCTAAAATTCTGTCCCACACTTGAGTCCCATTCAACATGTTTTTTTCCTTCCCCTTCACCTTCATTTATTTCCTTTCATACTATGGCAACAATGACTTCTCCCGTCATGGTGAGGATGCTTTTCAAGTTGACCGCCGATAATTTATATTTTATGACCTTGTTTAGCGAACCACGTCCTAACACCGCACAAGAGAAATGGTGTAAGTCAGATGCATTAAAACTGCTTCAAAGTACTTATTTTTACCGATACGCATAGACAAAGACTAAAGAATGAGTGTATATTTTTCGATAAAGTACAGACAAAATTGATATGTGTTTCTCATACTAAATTAAAAAATATTTTTTTAAATATTTATATTTAATGTCCCTGATACAAACAGTTGAATTTGAGATCATTAAATCAGTAGACACTAAAATTCTCACTTAGATGTATGAGGCTAAAAAAAATGATACATTTACCTCGGTATGAAGGTGCTATTAGAAAGTGACTAAATGAATGGTATTTTATGTGAAAAGTAGAGATGAAATTTTTAAAATTGTATTATTATACGCGGTAAATTGTTGTTCAGAAATAAATTTGACAGTAATGACTATTGTTTCGATGATTTTGCTCTCTTGATTTCTGGATTCTCTTGATTTTACTTCCTTGTACGAAGTAAAGAAAGTATTGTAATCACGAAAAATTCCGGGTATTATATTTGAAGAAAATATGAATTTTAATCGCTATCGAATGCAATTTAACAATGCTTTGGGTAGCATCTGTACGTAAGGACAGAATAAAAAACTCTTTTTCCCAAATGAAATGTAAAACTGATTTAAAATGCATTCAGAAGAGATTTTTTTCGTGGCATCTTTTTGTATTTATTTCGCATTACCTAAAAACGGGTAGATGCGAGAACGTTGAAATTTTGTACATAGGACTGTTATAATAGGTAGTCGTGTCCCATTTTTGTTGCAATAGGCCTCCCCAAAAATTTGTATATATATATAAACCAATAATTCATAATAATTTATACATCCACTATATTACTCGGCTCCGTGAGCTGAGTTTTTTATTCTTATATGTTGGCAAATTGGCATTTTTTGCTTTAAAAGTGATTGAACTATGTTGTTCGTATCTCCCGGTGAAGGTTTTTGTGCCTTCAGTTAATTTGCATGCAATAATTGCAGAATTACGAACAATTTAAAAGTTGTTTAAGTGCAGCTAAATCAAATTTTTGTTTAACGTAGCAGCCATATTTGTTTATATTTGAAGCTTAGCAGAATAGTGAATTCAGTTTCTGCACTTTCAGTGTCTTTTTGCCGAGTGGGACCAAATTTAAATTCATTTTCATGCACCGAAAAATCTTCCTTTTTTCCTGCTGGCCGAATCGCTTGTTTTTGCGTAGAAACTCTAATTTTAATTGTAAACTGTATTTGGTGTTTTATTTATTTTTTTTCTATATTTTTCAATTTTTAATGAAGATATTTTGAGGTTTTACGTATTTTTGCCTTGTTGCGAGCTGAGAACAGAATTAATTGAATGAAAAATATATCTCTAATGAAATTCGAGGAACTACATGTTTTGTATTAGCAGCAAATATTGTCGCCAGTCGATCTCGGACAGAGGAGAATGTTTACGAGAAGCGCTTGTGCATTAGGTAAGCGGCGCAAAATCGTCTGTGAAAAACTATTTCATTTTTATTTGTTTAATTTCTTTTATACATCGTTTTAGATTTATTATAGTATTTGAATAAAACGATTAGATAATTCTTCAGATGATATAATTTTTGTGCATTCTGAGTTATAAAATGAATGAAGTGTAACGCTATTAAGTGAACCTAACGCCAGAGTGTCTCTATGGTAAAGAAATAAAGTGAATTTTAAAGAGTGCATTTATTCTGTTGTGGTTTATGCGCTATCGACGAAGTAGATTTAATTCAATTCAATAAGTTTAAATGAAATGTAGGAAAATTCAGTATAATTTAATATTCCGTCCAAGGAAGTCATGTGGTGTACAGATCAGAATTTTTTAATCTTTTGAGCAAGGAAAAAAAACCATTTTAATACATAAATTACTACATAGCATTCTGAATGTCAACATCCAAACGTACTTATTTCTACTCTATCATTACATTGTACTTAACAGTCAGTAAATACACAATCTGAAAATTAGTTAAGTGCGTAAAATTTCATTCCAAAATCTTTTCACAGTTCTATATTTTGGCGGGCGGTTACGATGAGATATGCATTCCATTGCGCATTCTAATAAAATTGTGATTAAAAAAATTAGCATTAATAATCAAAAATATTTGTCGCGTTTTCAGTCTATGAATCACACATGAAGGTCATCGTGTCAAAAACATGAGGTTAAATGCCAGTCTCTATTTTTTCATGTGAATATTGACAAAGAAAACTCGTAATTTCCTTTCCGATAAGAATGTGAAAGGAAAATAATTCCGATTGACATGAGAATAAATATCATATGCAGTTTTTAAATGGATACCAGATTCTCTTACCTTCGGAGGGAAAATATTTAAAAATTCTAAAATGTATAAATGTGGAAATGATTCATTAAATTAAGGTAAAATATTTGTTGAACTGAAGTTTTTGTTTAATATTGAGGAAAACATGAAAAATTATTCAATAAATTTAGAAAGTTTTAATATGAATTAATAATGTCAGTAAACATGTAACAAGGTAATAGCTTCAGTGATTATAAAGTCAAGATGATTTTGATTTATATTTTCTCCAAAACAGGTGTCACGGATTCAGTGTTCGATGAATACAAGGATTAAATGTTTCGTTAAAGCCTCCGTTCAGACGGCGTCCTAACTGGTTTAAGCCAAGGTTTGTTGCTAGGTAACAAGACCTTGCTACGTCACATAAACTGGTTTAGGGATTCTGGCATAAAGTTTTCAACCTTACGCCAACTTGGTATAAGAATCGACCAATCAGAACGAAAGCGCGAAACCTATTAAGCAGGAAAACAGAGTGGGAAAACTGTAGACACATCTACGCATGAGCAAATTTAGCTTCTCTAATCGGTTACGGCTTATCGAACCTGTCTGGCAGATGTGAACGGAAGTCCCACTTTTTATGCCTTATGACTATGCTTCTATGATATTTATACCACCGTCCGAACGGAACCTTATGTGTCTAAGTTAAGTTGTGTTAGCTATAATTTTAACAAGCAACTGTACCTTTCTAGGGAAAACGTTAATATCCAAAATGATCTCAAGTTCATGCAAATATACTGAAAAATTTGGCCTTTTTATTTAAAATGTGAATGCATTACTTTAGTTTCTCTAGAAGGGTTCATATTATCATAGATCAAATTCCTTCACATTTCTGTATTTCCTGTAGGTGAAAATCGTTCTAGAATGTTATAAAAACAGCACACTGACCCTTTGCGTGATTTTCAAAATATCTTCTTAAGCACCATGACTGATTTTTCAGTACATAATTTCTGCTTAGTTAATATCCTTCAGACATGATTCTAAGATGTATTAGGGAAGCCTTTTATAAAAGCAGACTGTGAACGACAACTCTGTTCAGTGCACAAATATGAAGTTTGAAAAAGCTTCCGCCCCAAAAAACGTGAAGGGAAGGGAATACTAAAGTTAACTAATATTGCATTAATTTACAACAACTCATTTTAAGAACAATTACTGCATATAGAAACTTACTTAAGAAACTCTCTTAAATAGAACATTTCGCTATGCAGAAAACAGAAATCTTCATAGCTAATAATCAAAATACTGTATTTATTCTTTTCCTGCCAACCAATTTTACGCTTACACACAGGAAGGGGAGAAATAATCAGTGTATACCATTTCTAAACAAGAAAAAAAAACTTTAATGATAATGAGGCTCAAAAAAATATGCATTTACCTCAGTATGAAAATGCTAAATGGGTGGCATTTTGTATGAAAGGTAAAGCGATGAAATTTTTAAACTTGTATTATTATAAGCAATAAATTGTTGCTCAGAAATAAATATAGTATATTAAATAGTATATTAAAATATATATTATATAGTATAGTACATAGAGAAAATTATTTTTGCTTCTGGAAGTACTGTCGTTGCTGATTATGTTTATAAATTTACGGCTCTTGAGAAGAAAAAATTTTCTCCTTGAAAACTGGGATCTATATGTCAGCAGCCTCCGAAATGCAATAGAATTTATGTATATTAAGTCAACGTCAAACTGTGACTGAAATTCGTATACTCTTCCAACTTCAAATTAGCATGCTTCTCTTTCATACAAATTTTCATTAACTCTATGCCCAGTTTTTCTTCCCTTTATACAGGAAGGTAATTCTTTAAGCAGAAAAAGGTCAATTTAAAAAATGATCAAATTTGAGAATTCTCTATACAGTCAAATTGTGAAGTCAAAGAAGATATAGACTGTTACCTTTTCTTCTGCCCTCTTACAAGTAACATGCACATCCGGAAACCCACCAATCTATACGTTCAAACGACTGATGATATCTCAACATCGCCTTATGAGGTATATCTCCTGCCTCCTTAGCATGCCTTCGTGGTGTACTTAATTTTAAGGTGCTTTGCTTTATTGCTTTTTGCGCCTATTATTTTATTTATTTATTATTTTAACAAACAGATATTTGTATGGTAATTCAGCATCGTGTCAAATGATCGGTTCCGTATTGTAAGTCGCATATTCTAATTTTGAGTCTATGTGTTATGTTCTAGTAATTTGTCCATTATTTCAGGTTCTTTTTTTCATGTTGATATGTTACAGTTTGGTTAAATAATAAACACACGATGGCCTCTAAATGTTGCGCATCTTTAAAAATTTCAAAAGCTTAACCACTTAAGTTCTCAGTGTTAAAATTGAATAAGCTGGGAGCTTTCTTTCATACCTCACAGAAGGATTTATTTCCTTTACTGCCTGAATTTAGTGTACCAGTAAAATAGAAACTGTCGTCTTTCCAATTGAGAGAAATATTTATTGCAAACTTTTCGAACAAGATATCCAGTGCAGCAAAATACGGCTATAAGTTGAACAATCAAATCTTTTCTTTATTCCGCATACAACGGGATGATAACATACTAAGTCTCCTTCTCTACCTTCTGACACTGTTGTCCTGAACACCTCGATTTAAATACATAATTTTACCTATGTCTTGAACTTATGGAGATTAATTTTTAAACTAGTAGACGCATTCTAATTGTTTACTTAAAAAAGTTTCAGGTTTAAGTGGAAATCCGAAGATCAAATTTCAAGCCTGAAAAACCAGGCGGATGTTTTAAAAAGCTTTATAAAAATAAATCTTCAATCACCTTTTTTATACATTTTAAAACACTTGTTTTTAAAATATACTTTAATCTATTTTTCATTTTTTTGGAAATCTTAACTCTACACGCTACTTTCAGATATTAGATTGTAAGCTATTAAATTTTCGTATTGCAATATTTTAAAAATTTCATTAATGTATATAGTTTTTTTAGGATATTTCAATATTTATAAGAATTTCATACTCTGAGTACATAAACTGATAGTTTTCGCAATATTTGAAATTTTTATTTAGTATTATATAGACTATAAAATCAACCATTATATAACCATAAAATTAGGTCAAGAGAAAACAGAAAACACAAGTCTGCATTTTTAGTCAGAAATGATAATCTTGAGACATAATAACATACCGAATGTTTACTTAAGGTCAAGAACCTAGCCTCTTGTTTCAGTTAGCCAAGTTATGATTGCTTAAAAAAGTACTGTTAGAAATCTATTCCAGTAAATTCACAAGTGCTTATAATGTAAAACTTCCCTCATTTTTTCTGCGGTTGAAGGAGTATCACGCAAACAACAGTTGCAAAAACACAGAACGCTATCTACTCCTGTGGACTGGAGCCGAAATCGCAATATCTAGAGCTCTGTCTGTATAATACTTTTTCCAACAAAACCATTTCTTCCGGTAACAGACATGCACCATTTTCCTTCTAAACTCTTCCTGTCTACAAAAATGAGGGATAGGTAATGGATTCCCCCCATCCTCTTTGTACTGTATTGAATGCTAGAATACATGTATTATTATTATTGTGTTTTTTTCTCCTTTTTATATTCCGTATCCCCCGATGGTTTTGTCCGCAAGGCGCGTTGAAGCGATATTGACATCTAAATCAAGGCTATAAAATATCTAAAGCGTGCAGCCGTTTCTTGGGTTACCACACCTGCCAATATTTCACCATTTCCTCGCCAAAATTCGCGCTCACGTATCCGAAAATGGAGTTTAGAAAAAGAATGACGTAACGCTCGCGGATGGGGGAGGGGGAATTTACAAATAATAAACTGAATATGACATGAGAGAAATACATAAACATTTCGCTGGTAAGTAGTACAGGAAATGTGAATAAACTTTAACAGTTGCAAATATTCTGTATATGTTGAAATATTACGGATGCGATATTTACAAATATTTACATTATTTTTATATGTAACAAGTAAAAGTAACTTAATTGAATCGATGCAAATAAATATCCAACACCATAGCTAGCAGTACAACCAACAGATATAGTGATATTGGCCTTATTTTAGTATTATTGCGTTTATTCCTACTTGTTTCCTCTATTCCAAGAGCAAAAGATGCTATACCAGACGCCATGATGGTAAAGAAAGCGGTTCTCAATCTATAAGCCTCAGGTTCCCAGTTAAAAATGAGCATTAATGAGTGCGCATTGAGTTAAACGTTGATGATCCATACATCTTCTCGAGAGTTGGCTAACAAGACCCTTAGATTTTATTCTCCTTAGTATCTTGATTATAATTAAAATGAATTTAGGCAAAAATTTGCTCTGTCACCATTAGCTTCTAGTACTGGTCATTAACAAAGACATCCTTTACGCCACTTTGTCTATCATCATGATTATATATAAGGCCCCATTCGTTTATCGATATATTCTTAAAAATTCTGTTTATTTATACTAAAGAATAACTTATGGTTATAAGGTATTTCTCCCGCCTTCTTAGCATGCCTTCGTGGTGTAATGGCCAGCACACTCGGCGCGTATTGGAGAGGTCTGAGGCGAGGGCATTGCTCATTTTTCATGTTTCCTAATTCAAAAAATCCTAATGCCTCTACAGTGGCGCCCGAACTAAAAAGGTGGTGGATGATGATTCTCCACTACCAGGATTTGATAGCTGGGTTTCCTAATCCCCCGTTGAACTTTGAAAGGGGGAGTATATAAGATATTTCTCCCACCTTCTTAGCATGCCTTCGTGGTGTAATGGTCAGCACACTTGGCGCGTATTCGAGAGGTCGGAGGTTCAAGTCCGGGTGAGCATTACTCATTTTTCTTGTTTCCTGCTTCGAAATAACCTAATGACGGTAAATAGTTACATATTTTAAAATGAGTTTTCATACCATATGAATTTACCCTGGCTAGAGTAAAAGATTTTTAAGGTTTTCTTAAGAGCTCTTGCAATAGCATTTAACGAAGAAGTTAATAAAAAAGAGCCATGTCTTAACAATAGAAACCAATATTACTTATTTACAGTCGATCAAAAGCTCCTGGTTATGTAAACACAGCGTAGAGAGATGCTAAACACTATATTCAGTTAATGTACAAAGTTCACAGTTTCTACACCAGTGCAGTGGTATTCAATTAGGGCACAAAGTTCAAGGTTTATACACAGTCATTTGGACTAATGCACATTACGCTAATCTACAGGTCGCTAGTTTTTTTATACAAATGGTAAGACTGTCGCCTTAAAACAAAGCACAAAATCGCAATACTGCCACATTCACTCGCATTACAGAGATGTAAATATCTAACACACAGTCTCCATACTAGAAGCCCATCGGCAGCCGAGCGGTTAAGTCGCTGAACGTTTGTAGTTCCGACCTGGCTTCGATTGCAGGAGAACGGGCTAGTGCATAAGTGTTTTTGTGGTTTTCCCATTGTGAATACGAGAGAGTTTCCCTTAGAAAATCCTCCAGGAAGGCATTCCTTCTCTTAGGCAGATAGCCCTATAGCCCTAGTGCTTTGCCGCAAACAAATAAACCAAACCAAACCAATCTCCATCTCAGAAATTCTCTTCCCAGATATGAAAGTGGGCAATTGGTTTCAAAATGGAGAGCTAAACTAGCAGAAATAGCTTTAAGAAGCAATGTGCAAGGGAAAAGAAGCTCAGTGGTCAAATTTTGATTGATAACAGAGGCCGTTCAGACGGTATAATGGTTTAGGGAGCTTATGAGGTATCGGAGGACTGGGTTCGAATCCGGGAGAAGGCATGGGTGTTTCTAAATGTGTATTGTTTTTGCAGCATGGTGTCTAAATATGTATGGAGCCGAAAGTCCTCTCTAGAGGTTGTAGGTAAGGAAAGAGGGATAGAAGATCCGTCTCCCTGGAGTGCTTTCCATCAAACTTGGGGGCGAAACTGAGCGAAGTCGTACTGTCACTGCGCCAACGGCAGGTGCAGTCTTGTTATCTTTACCACGATGAATTTCGTGGGCTTGTTCTGATGTTAATGCCAGATAAGTGAGATAAGTCACAACACAACACACCTCAGTAACACGACAATTTCAACTAATTAGAGTATTCATTGGTTTGAACAAAAGTAAAAATGCGTGCTTCACTGTTGGAATCTTTCAAGGCATTAACTAAATAATTAAATAAAAATAAAGGAGTTCTTATAATAACATTTGATGGGACTTCGTTGAGTGTTATTACATTTCTTACATCAGATGCCACTGTTCATATTACTCAATTGTAAAAGAAGCATAGAATGTAAATAGTATATAAAGTTCCTATAATAACCTTTAAGATCAATACTGATAATTATGTGCATATTTATTACGTATGAAGAGCAGGAAAACGAAGTCACTGCACATAAATTACATATTTAAAAACTAAGCACTTTCTCTGTAGTTCAAATTATAAAGATCACTTGCTTTTCTTTTGAAGCTAAATAAAATTAAGGCTGTTAATTTAGTTTGTGTTCTTAATATTTTCACCGAGTTAAATAACAAGAACTACAACAAATACACCAAAAAGTTGTAAAAAGCCCTTAAATTAATATATTGGTAATTGAAATAGAAATAGATGTTATGCTTTATTTAAGCCAAAAAACTTTAATAACATGAAAACAGTTTTCCATTCACTCCTTTTTTCCCATTTATTTTCCCACGTTAATTTTAACTTGTTTTAACATTTTTAGCTCTATAAATTTGCTTAAATAAAAATTTTTAAATATTTTTATGCAAAGAACTATATTGAATTTTGAATTGATATCAATAAATATTCAAAATTACGACAAAAGGAACAGCATTTTAATTGGACCATTGGTAGACTCCTAATGTAGCCCAGTAAATCCGAACCTACTGTATTTGAATAGAAATAAGAATGTACGTTACTAATTTATTGTGAATAATATGAAGTAAAAGGTCATCACTGAAATGTAGTTTCACTGGTCAATAATCAGTCTTCATGACTGAAAGAAATTACTTGTATTTCTTGCTGCTGTTGAAATTATTGTCTGTCTTAAGCAATAATCAAGCGTCGATCATGATAAAAAAAATAATAATAAAAGGCTTTCAGATTTTAGATTACTCTTAAAAGGGCGTTTGTTTTCAGAGCATTTAGGTGTTAACGCCACATTGGGCTAAAAATATTTAAAAATAGCATATCTTTAGAACTTCCGATACATAGTCTCGCCCAAATTCGGGCTTCCAAGTGCCTACGTTCGAGAGGAGAACTACGTTTTTCAAAATTTGATAACTCTAGATACCGTTGTTTTTTCACAATGCGAGAAACATACATACATTCATGTAGATTTTCCACTATTTAGTTTCTTTAAATATAATACAGGGTCATAATATTTGGTGGCAACAATTTGAAAAGTGTTTAGGATATTTAAAGTGATTCGACACAAAATGCTCATTTCGAGACTAAAAGCTCATTTGGGCTAAAAATTATGTATTTCTTTTTTCTCTGGAACAACAGAACAGACGACGTTTTAGGATTAGAATAATCACGAGTAACCTTAAGCATTTCCAGCTCCAAACTATGATGTTCCCTAGTCAAGACCCTTATAACATGGAATGAGATTATTTCATAGTAGAGCAGTGCTATAAAGGAGCCGGGATGTTTTGCTAGCCGGCCAGAGTTCAGCAAAGCAAATAATTTCCTAACGTTGCATTGGTATTAAGGTCATTAGCTCGTCATTTGGAAAAAGTAGCCTTCTGAAAAGTTTCAGTACCGTTTAGAAGACACCGCTTTCAAGCAAATAGGAATTTAGTTTGCTGTCTTGATTAACAAAGCAAATGACAATTTTATTTGTATAAAGGTGCCCCGGAATGAAATTTATTTTAGTATTTCAGTTATGCAGTTATTTATCATTTGATCGTTCATTTTATCATTCTAATAAAGTTCTCCTTCTTAAAGTGTTTAAATTATAATTTTACGTAGAGAGGTAGGTAGAACAAAAGCAATGTAAATGCAATATTGCATTATCTAAGTCTGCAGTAATGCCTCGCGAAGTGCTCAGTGAAATGCAATTGGTAGTACATAAAAGAATCTACTTCTTTAAGCTAAAACTCATTCCGTAATTCTGCTATAAACACAAAAGTTTTGAACAAAACATCGTTCGCTAAAATATCTTCATAGTTTATTCTTAAAAAGTGCTCTTCTCCTGGCAATAAAGAAAGAGTTCTTGCAACCCCACCAAAGTCAGAAATCCGACTCGTTGGGGCTCGTTAATACGCGCGCGAACTGTGTCAAGAGCACGTGCAAAAACCCTTAGGGCCTTAAAAGGCAAATAAATTATCCCTCCGCCCTGTAATGACTACCCTGAACCGACGGATCCCCCTTTCCACTTAGGGACCTGCCCGCCCACGCGTCTCGGTATCCCTCTTTGGAAAGAAAATTTCCTGGAGAAGATGTCTTTCGGATGACGTCGTTAAGATTTTGAGGTCGAACACGCCGGCTAATGCGTGTTTAATGTGACGGACAATAAAGGATTGGAGAATCCGACTTCGCTGTGCCAGAAGTAGGTTTCCCTCCGGTTTGTGATTTGAGCATACGTCTTTGGAACACATTTCGACAAGTCGTTAATTGGACAGCAGGAAGAGGGTGGCAGTCGAGTTCTCGAAAGGGGTGAGGAACGTGTTTCTGGTAATGCGAAAAATATTTGCTGGGTTTCGGAGGGAGTAATTTAAACTACACATCACATCTATTAATGCAAACAAACCGGATGTTTAAATAAGCTATTTTGCTGTTTCGTTTCTGCTTTATTTAAAGACCTGTTTTGAACGGATTACAAAACAGGAAACTGCTTAAGTAAATAATGGTAGGGAATGAAAAGTTAAAATAAAGTAAATTATATTTTAATGTGGAGTGATAAGAATCATTAATGCACGTAATTCTTAAATATGTCTGAGATGTTAAAATCTGTTCGTAAGGTTCTGTTGTTCTGACCGAGTAGCTCAGTGGATAAAATTGTTGAAATCTAGTAGTTTATCTGGATTTCGATTCCCGCTGCTGAACGTCTTGGTTGCAAGAGTCATTCATAATTTTCCTTCTGAAATACGTGAATGCTACCAGTTCCCGTGGAAAGATAAGGACCATAAAAGTGGTTTATTGTAATAAATAACCTAACACGAGGGTCACTCTGAAATTTTTGAGATACAAATAGGTTTTTAAAGTTACACTTACGAAATTTTAACAGTGTTCAAAGTTAGTCTGTCCAGCATCAATGCACTTCTGTAGGCGAATTTTTCAAAGCTTAAAAGTGCATTTATAACCTCATCAGTCTAGTGTTTGGAATGAAACCCATGTCAACGAAAGTTCTTTTTTAGATTAAAAATTAGCCAAAACTCACTCATAGCTAGACCGGGTGAATAGTGTGCGTGTTCTATCATTTTGATGTGTTTTTGTCATAGTAAAGCATGAGTCTTCTAACATTCACTTCTTGAAGAATTAGATTATCATTAGATTATAATTAGATTATTAGTTTTAGTGGTGTACCACTTAGTTGTGACTTTTTGCTGTCCTTCCAATTGATGGCTTTGACCAGTCCTGTACTTCTGAAGAAACCGGCATACATTAATTTTTTCATGGCACATTGTCTTTTCCATCATTGTGAGCGAGGATCATCTTCAAAGACCCATGCTTTACTTTCTTGAAGTGTTGGAATTTCAAAAAATGGTATGTAAGTTTCATCATCAGTTACGATTATATAAATAATGCGGTGGTCACCATTCTTAAGTAATTTAAGGATTTCTTTACTGATTCTGATACGCTCCTTTTTTTTGGTGCTCAGTTAAATTATGGGGAACCCAACAGCAAACTAGGTTTTTTCATGTGCAATTCCTCATGAATAATTTTATGTATGGCGGCGGATCCAGTGCTAAGTTCCTTCTGTATCATTTTGTAAATGCAGCGATTATCATCGATTAATATTTTCCATAAGGCAAACTTGTCCGGGATTACTGCTGCTAATGGCCTTCCTGCGTTTTCTTCATTCCGAAGAGAGTTGGGGCCTTTTTGAAATTGCGTAAACCACCTGAATACAGTAGCGCGAAAGGGACCTTCATTTCCAAATACTAATTGTAGACTTAAAAGCATTCTTCTGGATTCAATCCCATTTTAAAATCACGAAAAATCATAGCACGGTAATGTTCTCACGTCAACAACTTCTATTTTTCATTCTGTCTAAAATTTATTCTGCTCTAATTGGTCAATAAAAAATCGTCTGCTAGGCTAAAATAGCTGGTATTTACAAATCTAACCGTTAATTTTTTTCTGCGTGTATCTCAAAAATTTCAGAGTGACTTCCGTAAAATGTTAGTAAGAATAAAGAGCTAAAAACTAGCATATGAGTTATTTATGAAAGAAAACTGTTATAATACTTCCAAGATCCTCAACGAATGGTATTAAAAATGCGTCTTAATAATGAAATTAGAAATGCGAATATATATAAAATTTGTGAAATTGGCAAAATTAACTAGTTAATTTTTACATTTTCTTTCGTATACTTTCGCTAGAATGTAAATTAGGTCAGTATGAATATGAATTATTTAGCTATCTTGAAATGGCAACTGTTTTTGTTTTAGTGGGAATGTGACACAGTATTGACGGCCTCTCTACCTGAACACGGTCGACACGGTGTTCTACTATAACTCAAAACTTTGATCCTATGGCGTATGAGTCCCGTGGTGGTATATTACAAAAAATAATTTAATTGAGCTTTAACGTCTCGGCTGTGCTATTTTAGTAATTAAAAATCTCGTTTATACCACGGCAGTGTCGATTGCATTGCATTATCATCAAAACTACTTTCCTATGGTGTCAATCATGTACCAGTAATCAGTATCTTTCGTATACCAGTGTCTTGTGTGTAGTGTCGAACCTATGAAAGTAAGCAATGTTGATAACTACCGTTCAGCTTACTAACACCCCTGCAAAATTCGGCTGTTGAACTGCAGTGGAAGCTCAGCTTGTGATTGGAGATTTCTTGCTATTTAGCATTTAATCAAAATAATTTAATTTTGTAAAAATTTTCGGATTCGAAGCTTCCATAGATTTTATTTTGAGTTACCTGAAACTTGGTTCTTCTTCAATGAGGAATCTAGTTTTTATAACAATAACATAGAAGTATAAATACTGATATTTGCAGAAATTATTTACATACATGTTAATAATATCCATTTTTTAACCGAACTTAATGAGTGTTGTAATTAAAAAAAAGAGGAAGAATAAATAATAAAAAATAAATGAATGAATAATTTTAAAATAAAAGGATAAAATTACACACAAGGCATATTTAGGTGAATCAATCAGTTCATTACCTAATAAACAATACACAGTTAATTAAATTATACCGTAATATAATTTACAATACATTATTACTGAAATCAAAATCTTATGTCAAGGGGTTGTAACTTTTAGAATTAGTAATTTGTGATATCGAGTTAGAAAGATTTTTCAGGAGCCAAAAATTTAACATCTTTGCGCAGCACATTTTATTTTTTTGCTTAAGGAATATTATAAAGAAATTTGCAAGCCCACCTTTTTCGTTAAGAAAACGCGATGCCTAGGCCTTTAAAACAAATTCAAATCAAAATCTGGACGTTCCAAAACAAAAAAGGCCAATAAAAGGAGGGACAAAAAACTGTAGGCAATATTTCCCCAAGGAAATATGAATAGTTCAATCAGGAACTGTGACGCTATATGCCGTTCTGAAACAAAATTTACTTTTTCCCCCCTTTGGAGTTTAAGGTCCACAATTCCTCACTGTGAGAGGAGGGAAAAATAAAATTTTTTCCATATATACCTTCAGAAGGCAAATTGAAAGGCGGTATCGGTACATTTTTTAATAAAAAAAAAGGCAAAAAATTGGGGAGGGAGAGACCTTATAGCTTTTCGGTTCCCCAGAGCTAAAGCGGGGTGGGACGGTAGGCCTTATTTCACACCCGAATGGCTCAGTGTCCAGCATTCTAGCACCGCCTTCCGCTTCAGTGAGCAAATACCCGCGCTTCTTGTTGCCATGGTAACTGTCGGATCCCTCCCCAATCTCCACCCCGTTTTCCGTATGCTACTCGGTGGGCCTGACCTCCAAAAGAGACCTACAAGACGCGAGTTTCTATTCAGTGGGGATTCTGCCACTAACGTTTTATACTTATCTCATGCATAATATTGCAGCAGAAGTTAGGCAGTACAGCATAAAGCTAGACATAACCAGTTGCGTTAGAACATATTACAAATTTTATTTTTGTATTGTATTCATTTATTTATTTTCATGATTCTTCATATCTACTTCATTAATATTTATGACTTTTCCCTTACTTTTGCAACCTTCCTTACAGTTTCAATTCAACTTTCAGAAATTTGCTTTAAAAGTTTTATCTTATCAGATATTTTCAAAAATTTTAATCGCAAATTTTTGTAGAAACTCTTTTAGAAATAAACTCTGGCAAATGAATAAAAAACAGAGCAGGGGAGGCTAAAATAATTGACTTCATTTTGGTAAAACTTTAAGGAGAAAACTTAATTCAATCCCTGCTAAACTTTCTTTTTGATTGCAAATCATCTCTATACATTTAGAAGCAAATGAAAAGTGCTGTTTTTCGAAAACATTCTACAAAAATTTTTAGTATTCCATAAGAAATGTGTGGCATCCGATAATAAATGGCATCCGATTTAAAAATTACTATCACTTATATATGGTTTGCTAATTGTTTAGATGAATACGGCAAAGTAACTCGAAGGCTATTTGTCCAAGAGAAAGGACATCTTCGTGGAGAATTTTCTAAGGAAAATTGGCTTGTATTCACGTTAAAATGAGGAAAACACCCAAATCGCACACTTATTCACAAGTTTTCGAATGTTCAAGACAGCAGAATTCAACTGTTCCATCCATTCGTGTAATGGAAGGCTTTCATTAGGAATTCGCTCGAGAAAATCGGTGTCTTCTCAGCGTGCACTTTCATACACATTTCATACATACATGTAATAATAGTTGCACTTTTGGCAGAAGATGAAAGCCACTCACGTTTAGTCATGGTCGAAAAAACTCTTGCGTAGATGTCTGGACATTATGGCGTAATGGAGGATCGGATGGAATTTTAGAAGCAGGACCAGGTTGATAGATAAACATAATTTATTCTTGCATGGCGAATTTCTTAATACATAACTACAGAAGACTAGGGGTGCTAAGGCACCCCACAATTTTAAATATGCAATTATATTTTAATTAACGGCGAATAGCTAGCAGAGGCTGAGTGACAAGCTGTCAGCACGCAGGAGAAAAAGCGAAAGAGAGGGAGACTACGCAGTTATTAGTTATTTATACAAGATAGGTGCACAAAGTACAGTTAATCTCTGATTGGTTAATTTTGGGTTTTAGTTCAATTTTTCAAGCAGCGTTGCGTAATTTCGAATTATCTCGAATTTAGGAGAAAGGATGAACTTAGGGGGGGAAGCACCAAATTTAGAATGTTAATTTTGAGGTCGCCAATTATTTTTTTAAAACAGGTATCATATTTTGTTATATCTACGTACATACATCAATTTTCACGAATACTTTTTTTTTTCCCGTAACCCAATGCGCGGCTTGCAAAATTTTTCAATATTCCATGTGGAGAAATGATATAGGGCGCCTAGCATAAATTATACAAACCACTGTTTTTGAAAAACTTCGATCAGTTTATCAACTGGTTGAGATTTCCTTCTGAGGAGATCACGTGGTAAACTTCTACGTCAGGAAATTAACCGACCATGGAAATGGTTCAAAAATGAAGTCTATGCGGTACATCAAGCTCTTAGCTGGATTAACCATAGCGTTAAAAAGCGAGTTAGTAAGAAATATGAATTTAGAACACGATATGAAGCAGTAATGTTGAGTGGGATCAAAAGATTTCAAAACATGCGAAAAAATAAACTTTCTCACTAATTACGATTAAATTACTTACTGTTATTCTTGTTTCAAAATGCATTTATCTATTGCATTTTATGTAAATTGTTTCAGCATTTGGAATTCGTGTTGCATTTACTTTTCAGTTTAATTAGTCTACTCGCACCAACTCCAGCTGTAAGCGGCAACCCTTAGATAGGCTTAAGGACTGATTATGGACACCATGGGAAACTTCTTAAGCATCTAAGGCATCCTGAACCAAAAATGGTTTCTGTTATAGTCATTGTTTGCTTATCCGGTTTGTTTATTTCAGCTTTTAATGCATTATTATGACGGAAGTCTTGTTGAAAATTTTCATTTTGTACATGAAACACCTGCCACATAAAATACCCTATATGACCAGCAAAGTGTAAAATCAGTCGTTCTGTGTATACACAACATGTTCAAACAAATTATTACGAGCTGCAGTTTCGAGAGAAGGCAAATTTTCTCTATCTGAACTGAAATTTACTTCCAAAATATTTCACAGCTCAATTTTGGGTATTGCTGTCATACCTGCATTTAGAATTTTATAAATTATGATTTTTTGGATTATGTGCATGGTGAGTGTCTTAACTTTTTACGTAGTCTTCTATAAAGTTTTCTTCCCGAGCTAGAATTTGAAGGTGATTTAAGGAATTCATAAGTCGACAATATTCTTTTCAAGATAAAGATCAACTAACTGATAAAAAACCTCATACCTATGGAAGAGATATTTATCTAATACTAGATGAGCACCTCTTTAAAACTGACGAGTACCCGATATTTGGCGTCAGGAAGATTTACAGTCGCTAGATTCCGCGTCGTCCGACAGTCCAACAAAAACAAATTCGTGCAGACTGGCGTAAAAGGATGTTCAAAATCCTTGAGGTGTTTCTCAAAAGGAAATTTTAGCATTTTAATAGCCGATCAATGATGAATATTAATTCTCTTTACATGATTAATACATCAAATGACCCATACGGACTCTTCCTTGCTAAAAATCGTCTTACCGGGCTTGAGGCAGGGAAAGTATTAAGAAGGAAACCGTGAGTGCTTTCTGCTCTGTAAGTGGGCATATTAAACTATGAGACAGCAGTTCAAGAATCATGGTCACTTGAATAGTATCGCAAAATGCTTGCTAATATGATAGAAAATAAATAAATAAATAAATAAAAACCTGAAAGGTTTCAGATTTTAAATTATGTTCAAAGGGGCATTTTTTAACGTTTTGCGTGTCACCTTTATTTATTAAACATCATGTTCTTCGCATTTAAAGAATAAAATTCAGTTCAGCAGCAATATCGCAAAATAATTTTTAAAAGAGTATATTTTTAGAATTTCCGATACACAATTCCGCGCGCTGGAGATAAAAAGTTTTTTTCCCCGTAGATTGTTGCTAATGCTCGATTTTAAATCGTTGAGTTTGTTAATCAAAAATTGTTAAACTCTTACAAAAAATGAAACACATAATAAAACAAATTCTAAATTCGAGCTTCCGGATGCCCATACTCGGGTGGAAACGTACGTTATTCGAAATTCGATGGCTCTAGATATTGTTGTTTTATCACAATGCGAGACATACATACATTTATGCAGATTCTTCATTATTTAATTTCTTTAAATATAACACAGGGCGATAATGTTTGGTGGCAACAATTTGAAAAGTGAATCGGACATTTATAGTCAATCAACGCAAAATGCCAAAACGAAAGCAATAGTCCTTTAGGAACAATGAAAAATGGTTAAAATGCAATAGTTTGCAATAGTTTAGGGGGGGGGGGAATCTCTTTAGTTTTCTATATGATTCAGATTTTCGAACTCTTGACTGTCTTTTTTTAGATCATTTCGGAAGAACAACTATTTAGTACAATATTTCTACTTTGTCACTTGATCTAAAATGGTCAAACACACCCGAATGAATTTGGAGTTACCATGTTAGGTTAGGTAAGCCTATTTGCAGCTCAGATGATATAGTTGTTAGGGGAGCCGACTACGATAACGAATTGCCCGGGTTCGAATCCCAGACAAGGCATGGTTGTAGCTGTAAGTCCCTTCATAAGAGGTAATGATTGCAGCCCTATTAGTTGCCTCCACAATTAAATGGATACCACTTCCGGCTTTAGGAATAGCCAATGTAAAAAAAAAAAAGACAAAATAATTTCCGCCGTTCGAAAAAAAAAAGGGTTAGATTCTTTGAATACGGCAAAGCACACCGCCCTATTCAAATAATTTAACCTTTTTTTCCTTAAGTCCGCCAAGAAGAAAGGGTGCCTTCGAGGAAAACTTTTCAAGCGAACTGGCTCACGTTACACAAGGGGCAATCACGAAAACCAATCATTCAGCCAGTCCGTTTGGTTGTCGTCGAACAAGAGTAGCATTCGTAGTACTCAGTGGTCTTAAGCCCTCAGGCATTGGTCAGGAGAATTTACCATATAGAGGGTAAAAAAGTTGTATGTTCCAAACAAATGTACGCATTATAGCAGACTTATAAGCTAGATTTAGATCCGCCTAATTTCTTAAGTCAAGAAAAATATTCGGTAACAGAGATTTACTTGAAACGACAATGCTGTCCCACAAAGAATTTGCGGACAGTATTCAAAGTAAGAATGGGAGCAGAATTTAACAAGTAGTTTGAAGGAACAAGTAGCAGGATCCAGCAAAAGGGAGAATATTTCGAGGAAATGTAGTAAAAATTAATTAGATAGTTATCTATTTTAATGCAAATGCTCAAGATTTTTAGAATAACACCCACACTGTATTCTTCCTAGTTTGCTCAAATACATGCGGTTAGAAGGCTTGCCCCTTAGTGGCCAAGTTTAAGAGTGCTGAAGACTGGCAATTAGAATCCTAGTTTACAGAGTAGTTGCATGGGTATTTTCCTGATTTTCTTCATATGTTTGTTGAATACGAGCTAATTTCCCTTAGAAACTTCATCTAGAAATGCATCCTTCTCCTTAACCCTTTGAATACCAAAACGCCCAGGACCGCCTACATTAAAAAGCAATACAATATAAAATAAAATTTTCAGAATTATAATTAATTCTTTATCATACATTTGTATGACTGAATCTGGATTTCACATAGCGCGGTCAGTACATCGATGCGGTAATATAAAGATTCTGATTTAATTAAAGTACCACCGGAAATTTCGTGTGAGAGTACTGAGCATGAACTTAGCATGCCTTTTTATTGAACTTCCTGACCAGTACCCTCGTTCCTACATCTTGATGATGTCCAATATTTTTCTTGGAGAAATAACAAGTTTCATTATTATACTTACATCTAAGTTGTTGGACAAATAGCAGATAGAAACCCACACAGTAACCATTCTCTGGACATCCAGTGATCATTCGATAAGAAAGAGAAGAAACCGATGTTATTTCACGATCATGGAGTTCTACAGGACTGCCTCTATCGATTATCATAAAGAACTAAATTAAATTTTAAAAGTGTGTAATCTTTCACTGAGCAACAAGTGAAGTTTCAACTTTAGAATTTGCAGTGAATTAAAGATAAAGAATACATGCTTAAATAAGTCAAACAGCGAAATATTCTTTGAACGTGCAAATCTTTATTATAGCTAAGTGAGATTCAATAGATGGAACAGAACTTTTTTTCCTCCTTAGAAAGTACTTTGCTGCCTCGATCCGTATAGAGGTTCATGGTATTAGTTGCCATATCGTTAGTTCCAAGTTCGAATCCTATGGAAAGTATGGATGTTTATAAATACATGGTGTCTTTGCTTTGGAGGTCGTTGGGGTATTCTCTATCAGAGTTGGGACGGGGCTGGATAAACTCGTTCTATCACTTATAAGCCTAAGACGTGCTAAGACGTAGTCCATAGTAGAACCAACTCTTTGTCTCTTAACCAAGATGAATTTCTGAACCTGATTTTGATTATGTACAGAGCAACGGGATTAATCACCATGACAACATAGCAGAGAGTTGTCTAAATGTTAAACTGAGAAGAATCTTAAATAAATTAAAATTTGTATTTTAAAATAAGACAATAGAAGTAATTTTTATTAATTAGAGCAATGCTGCAAATATTTATAAAATTTATCACCTGGACATACACACTATAACAAAAAAAATCGACGCATCAAGAAAGAGCTGTCCGATGGAGACAAAAATTGGTGAATAGGAAGATTATGTACAGAATAGAAAATGATTAAAATTTCAGAATAATTGAATGATTTATTTCAGAGTAACATAGTTACAAAGTAATGAGCTGAATAAAGGGTTGATCCACCTCTAGCCTGGATGCAAGCTGCCACATGACGTGGCATAGATTGATAAAGCTCCCGGATGGTCTCCTGCGGTATTTTTTGTCAAATTTGCTCCAATTGTCGAGCTAGGTCATTAACATTCCCTGGCAGATGCAGTCGCCTTCCTATCATATCCCATACATGCTCAACGGCAGAGAGATCTGGCTGGCCAAGGAAGTGTTTGATAAGTTGTAGGATAGTTTATAGCAACACGTGCCGTATGTGGGCTGGCGTTATCTTGCTGAAAGATAAGGCTAGGGTACTGCAAAAGGAACAGTTGCAAAACAGGTCTCAGAATGTCCTCGACGTACAGCTGGGCTGTAAGTGTGCCTCTAATGACGACCAAAGGGGTCCGGCTATCAAGGGAAATCGCATCCCAGATCATAACTACTGTTTGAGGGCCTGTGTGGCATGCAATAGTGAAAGCAGGATCGGCACGCTGCTCTGGGCGTGTCGATGACACGTCTTCGATGATCGTCATGACTCAGTTGCAAGCGGGATTCGTCGCTAAAGATTATACGGCCCCAATCAGCATCATTCCAACCTGATCGAGCCTAAGCACCACTGTAATTTGGCTCGACAGTGTGCAGGTGCGAGTGGCAGATGGCGTAACGGCCAGTACGAGAGTAGATTTCTCTCTGTCAGCCGTCTGTGAATGGTCATGGTGGACACTCATGTGCGGGTCGCACGTGTGATGGTTGATACTGATGAATCAGGCGCTGTTACAGCTGATCTGACAATAACTCTATACTTTCAATCTGTTGTGGCCCTAGGTCGACGCTACCATCATAAGGCTGAAATCTGCCATTGTCCATCCATTCTTGCCAGCATCTTCTCATCGCCGCATCGCTTCGACTCATGTAACGAGAGTTTCTCCGATTCGCCTAATCTGCTTCTTTCAATCCAATGATACGACCTCTTTCAAAATGACAGTTGCTCGTAATGACCTCGAATAATTTTTTCAGTCGTTGACGGTGTCCTAAATCGCAATGCAACAGAAATTTTTACAGTTCAAGAACAGCTCTTTATATATATTTATATTATATACTCATTATATACGACGAACTCGTACATCTGCTGGATTCGCAGCTCCGATGCTCTGGAAGTCGCACTATTCATTCACTGGCCACCAAATTTTAGTCATTTGCATAGTTGGTCAAAACAATTATACATACGAAATTTCAAAGCAATCGGATGATTCCTTCTTGGTGCGTCGATTTTTTTTTTGTTATAGAGTGTATTATAAATTGAATGAATTTAAAATTATATCAATTATTCAGATTTTTTAAAATATAATTAAACAGAATGTAACATCATGCCCGCTGTTTGTTGGTAGCCTAAAAATTGACTGTCGCTGGTCCGGGAAAAGTGCAATGAATGAAGATAGATTCTTAAAGAAAAGTAAAGCGATGCGCAATGGCAACTGTCATGACTATTTTCTGGTGACTTATTACTTGATAGTCACTGTTTGATACGGCGTAGTAAATTTTCACAAAGATTATTTTTTTAAAATCCCTCGGCATATTAATTTATCACAGACTGATTAAATTTGAAAAAAAAAATAATTAAAGATCTTATGTTTTGTCGAAAGATCGTTATTGAAAATTTCAATTTACAAGCCTAATGAAAGATAAATTAAAATCTTATGTTTTTGCTCAGCGTTAACACTTATCACGCTTCTTGCAACGCGGTGTAATTCCTAAGAAATTTGAACTCCTTTGAGGACATTTCTAAAGTGCTTAAATTTCAGGTAACTAATATGAAACAATGTTCTATATTCTCAACTCATCAAACAAAGAGCTGAGATGTTGATGTTTACCACCGAGCAATGTTTATGAAACAGCTTTTAAAGTTTAACTTATGAAAATTACTGCAATAAAATCAAAACAGCAAAAGAATATTTATGGTACTTATTTGCAGTTAAAAAAATTTCCATGAATTACTAATTAAAGTATAAGCCACAGTTTAGTAATTCCAGAAACTGAATCAAATTCACGACTACAAGATAAGAAACAAGTACTGATATTTTTATATGAAGTGAAAAAGCAAATAATTAATCTGAAATAAAACTGTTCGTCTCATTTTTCAATATTCACACTTCGGAAGAAAGCCTTAGTCAGCTATTGCTGGCTGACCGATTACTTTGTTATGCTTCCATAAAATTTACCGAAAATTTTCCTTACTGTAATGCATCTTCGTTATAATGCAAGAAGTGGAATTGGAATTCAAACCCGTTATACGGTTATCCATATTACTCTAGAAATCAAAGGTTTATCACCGCCCAGACGGAATAGCGGTTAGGGAAGCCTACTGCGCACCGAAGGACCCAGGTTCGAATTCCGGTGAAGGCATGGTTGTTTGTAAATGTATAATGTCTTTGCAGCATGGGAACACTCTAAATATATGGAGAGTCGAAAGTCCTCTCGTGTGGTTTGGAGCTAGGGAAGAGGGATGGAAGACCCTCGGATCACCACCCGGGGTGCTCTACCTCAAAATTGGCGTCAAGTCCAACCTCTTTGAGCTTCTGGCAACAATGGGAGCTATTCTTCCATGAAATATATGGACAAAGCAACAACAATATCAAAGGTTTATCACTCAAATAAAGCGTATATTTAGCTACAACAAAAAGATTATTCAATATTGAAATTACGCTCTTCAGAAAAAGAAATTGATCAGATAAACTAGAGACAAATGTGTAACACATAGATCACGCCCTTGGCCCTTCAAAAAGAGCCAATAGAAGTCGCTTATGTGTAGTACGGAAGAGTAAACCAAAATCTCTTCATATACATATGCTTCATGAAATTCTGTTTTAAAAGACATTTCGAAAATTTGCAACTGCATGTAAAATAAAACTTTAAATCGTGGGTAATGGCATGGATTTTATTGAATTTCCTCTCTGAGTTCGATCAAAAGTGCCAATGATTGTCTGCCACGGTGTGCAGTTCACTGTGCCAATGACTGCCTGCCACAGTGCCACTTCCAAAATTTGATGAATTTGGAAATATCCTCTCCCTCTCTATGCAGTTTCTTACTTCTGTTCTTCATTCTTTATCTCGATTTTGTTAGGTTGTGAAGAATTTTCAATATTTATCTCACTTATTTATTGCCAGGTGTTTTATTACTAAATGCTTAAATTTCGTGTGGTTTTAGACAACATCCACAAAACCTTCAAAATCGTGATACCTCAAAAGCATTGCATAAAATGGTATACAATAATATTCTTAGAAATTACAATAATTTCTAAGGATTTTCTTAGCTTTCCAGGACGGTGTACTTCGTTAAATAAATTCATCATCTTAAATCGTCTTGGAATTTTAATTGAATAAATTGCTTTTCATGATACTGTTACTCATACTTATTTTAATGCCTAAGTGTCGAAAATTTCACCATTCGTTCTTCCAGTGCAACATAAGCAGAATGAAAGACGACAAGAGGAGAGGGGTGGAAAATTGAGAAGCTTCACCCTCTCCACTCATTCAAAACTAATTTTGGAGTAATTCTCCCTTACTCAGATTCCCGCCTTCAAAGCGCCCGAAATTCGCTATTTATCCTTCCCCTTCTCGCCGTTTCTAAACTCATCCAAACATACATCCACAAACCCGCAATTCCGGATGTGAAATGATGTCATCGCCAACCATCTGACAGAATTCTCAAGACCGGCTTTTCACTGCAACCGTAACTGATGAAGCCTCGTCAACCATGCCTTTGTCCGGCATTAAATTCACGGCATATGAGTGCCAACACAATCGCCGCCTTCTTTGTATCGTTCGTGTGGCACTGAATTTATACATCGTTTTTTTAAAAATGTGGTCTTGTAAAGATGAAGCGAGAGTGGATTGGATAGAGATTCGTAGGCTGCCGAGACGAGAATCGAGATTATTGTCGCGTCAGATTTTTCACTTTTAGTCTGGTTTCACGCGCAATACCTCTTATTCTTCTGGGTGAAACAGCGTTATTTTAATTTGTAAAGAAAGCACGAAAAAAATCTGAGCTTTGAATAATACGAGAATTTATAAAACCAAAAGGTGAGCGAAAACGAAGATCACATTTTATAAAACATTCGCTTAAAATCTTTTTGATCAGATTTTAAAAAGCTTCACTTCAAAAACAACACTTAAAAACTTTTTCAAGAAGCATCTTTCAAAAACGTTTTAATTATTTTAATATGCTTAGCATATTGAAATAATGCTTAGCATATTGAATCAAAGTTTTTAGCTTTCAATATGCTTAGCATATTGAAATGGTTCAAAATGTTAAAACGATAAAAATATTTGAAGTTTCCTCTGATGCCTTGCCTATTGCCCCTTCTGGCGAATTCTTTGAACTAGTTTATCTTTCCAATAGATGGTAAACAGCCAGTTTCCAGAGCGCTGCCATTCGCCAAGACATAAGATTTTAAATTTCAAATTGTAGCTTAATTGCTCTGTCGAAAGAGGGAATCAAAGAACCCTAAAAAACTTTGATGAAATGAAATTTATTAGAACTACCAGTTTTCTACATGTCAGTGCTTAGTTTACAGGTTTTAACAGATTGAAACGATAAAGAATCTAACAGTGGATAAGATACCAACAATACACCGGGAATAAAACAAATCATGATGCTTACGAGTGAGACTGCAAGAAATTCTCGAGAAAGCGAAAGAAAGAGGACGATGGTGATGAAAGAAAAAAAAATGATAATTAAATATTTAAAGCAAATGCAGATTTTAAAATCGAACTTCACTTCTATAAAACAGTTTACCTCCTAAAAGGAAATGTATAATTAAAGATTTGATAATTCCCTAGCTATGTTAACTGGAGATGTTATTTATTATTTGAAAAATGTCTTTTATTTGAAGCCCACAGAAATTATGACTTGTTTGTAATTAGTTAATAAAACATGGCGTTTGGGAGTATAGGCATAAATTTACAAAATTAGCATGTTTGTAACTAAAACTATGCTAATAATTAATAACAGTGCTTTGAACATGAACATGATAGTATGATCTTTACATTATACGCTTCTCAACATTGAGACAGCTACACCAAGAAATTAAAGTAGTAAAGTTTCTGAAAATGATGGAAAATGTGTTAGTATGTAGCTAACAGAGGCAGATTTTCAAATTTTTAAGCAACTATTTTAAATCAGTGACAAGTGGGGGGGGGGACCTAAGTGGTATAAAAACCTTCAATTTCCAATGCAATTTTTTCTGATGCAGGAGACATAAAAATGTGGTTAAGTTTCGTAGTTGCGTAATGCAATGCCCCGAGTTCGTCGAGGTTCCCTTTACCATCATCGATCAGAAACCAAGAGGAATATATCCTTCAACTCAATGATGTTGGTTTACCATCTCAGCAAAACGTTTCAGAATTATGCATCCCAGTAGTTGTGAAAACAACGACGAATTCGGATGAAAATAAGGGGCCAGAAGCGAACTGCAGTTCCGTTAGATCACCGAATTTAAAAGAATGGAATGTAGTAATGTTTATTCTACTGCAAGTGACTTTGGAAAAGCCACACTAAGCTCAGTAGATCTATCGGAATGAGGTTGTACGATGCTGGTCTGCGAGTCAGGCAATGAACAATATGTTTTCTATTCACCCCATCTACTACTTTCAAAGGCTATTTAACAATGTATTACATACAATGGAGTCTAGAATGAAGAACTCTATCTTCTTTCTCAGTAATCCTTTCATCTATCCTAGAAGAAGCAATGATGGTTGGATCTATTTGAAGACCATATAGCCAATGTTATTGTCATCACAAAATAATGTCATCCCCACCTTGCTCCTAATATAATAGTGTAGAGTGGCGTAATGTATGTTAAGCATACATCTATAGACTCAATTATTGGTACACTAAAAGCTCAGCATAATGCTGATCTAATCGTGGAGACGCCAGAAAAGCCATGCCTGAGGTATCCTATTAATACTTTTCAGACAGGATAAACTTGATATGCAATATGTCTGTTGCATTTCCGGATCTGTTTTCTCTCAACCACATGCGCGCAATCACTGGTGGACTTATTCTAACTGAAGAGTTAACTGTCAGTCTTATGCATTATTGAGTGCAGCGGACCAGAACAATCCTTAGACTATGATTAATGAACTTACTTATAGCAGGCCAAGGCTGTTAAGTATGTGTATTTCCGCTCACGTCGACCATATTACATACTAAATAAATTAAAATGATTTGAATATATATTTTTTTTATTTTTATCATTTACATAAAATTATCATGTTTATCGGTCCAGTGAATTTCAAATTTCTACATTTTCTTCTTGTAATTTCAGTTTCGATATTGAGCAGTATATATATATATATATAATGCCAATGTAAACTTGACAGTTATTCCATGCATTACGAGCTCAGCCGCATTAGAGACTGCACTACCATTGCTAAAAGCATTGCTGACAGCCTGGAGTGACTTCTTTTCTTGGACACCGTGCCTTCAGCAGCCCGCTCCGTACATATATTAATTTACTTAATGTTTTTATTATTTTCCTTGTTTTATTTTCAATTATGTTTAATTTTATGATTAATCCAGAACTCTTTTAATGTATCCCACAATTTGTAATATATTTGTTCATCTTTACATCTGCACCTGATTATAAAGCATTTCCTCAATATAACTGCATGCCTACCAAGTACCATAACAGTGTATGCCTAAAATGTACAATGTATTTGCTCATCTTTGCATCTGTACCTGATTATATAGCATATCTTTAATATAACTGTCTTCCTAACATGTACCATAATAAGTGTTCCCATTAGTCTCAGCAGTTCCCATCATGCACTTTCTTTCCATGTTCTGGTCCTTATTTCAATGTTCCTCATTTAGCGTGGTCAACTGCGAGAGAACACACTACTACGACATATATTTTAAATTCCATCGATGGGATCCAACAAGCTGAAAAGCATCTAACCCAGTGGGCCAGCTGTTCCGTCGACGGCGAGAAGAAAGAAAGTATATAATGTACTTGATATTCTATGGATAGAATAGCTTCCAACTTTGATAGTGCCACATAGTATTGTGAAATAAAGCACACTATGCTAATCATACTAAAGGTGGCTGGCTATTTAGGCTTCTTTCAAATACAATATCTCCGAGAGATGTTGAAAAAGAAAGACACATATATCCGAAATAAATGTGCTTATTGCGGCGTGGTTTATATAGTTGGTAAGAAAAGCTCAAAAAGTCTTGTTCATCGGAAAGACTAATGCGAAGCAGACTTGGACTTTTCAGAATTTCTTTCCGTGGAGACTGAAGCCCTTTAGATTTCTTTTTGGTGTCTTCGCCCCTTTAGATTTCTTAACTTGTTTATATATTTTTTTCTGTAGGAGTTTGTGAAGGAAATGATGCTTTGGAAACCTGTGGTCGGTGTCGCAGATTTGATTTCCCAAATTACTGAGACGTTAGGAATGCTATCACACTTGTAATGCTTTTGAACATGGGTAATGAGAGAGAGCATCATTGCTTAGTACTAACGGACCTCACATAAACCTAAAACTTTTGAAGTAATTCTTTCTACCTATGTAAACAACAATGCAGTAAATGCATTGACTTTGCATTATGCAGCATTCTTTTTCCTCTCTTTATTTCGGGACATCATATATTATTATTCACTTGCGTATGGTTGCTAAATGCGGCTGATTATGGGTTGGAGGATATTCCTGTAAAACTTAAGTGTATTAAAATTACTTATTGCAGTCTTAGATCCAAGTTCAATATAGTTGAACGTATTTGATAATTTTTATCAGAACAAAAATAACATAACATAAAACAAAAAAAAATGCTAGGACTAATTAAGTATTCAAATTAAAGTTATTCTAATAAAGCACTCAAAATTGAAGTTATGACAGTCTCAGAGCATGGCTTGTTATATAGTAGAGATTGTTTTTAGTAAGAATATGATTTGGACGAATTTTAGTTTAGGCTTCTTTACAAGTACAACGTGTCTGTGAAAAATAAAGACATATATATTTGAAAAAGAAAAGCATACATATATATCCGAAAACTGAAAAAGAAAGACATACATATCCAAAGTGCGTGTATTTACACTGCGTTGGGGTTTATATAGCTGAAGAATGAACCTTCTCTTGCGAACCTTTATCTTCACTCTTCAACTTGTTGCCACCAAATATTAGAGCCCTGTATTATATTTTAAGAAATTGAATAATGAAGAATCTATGTAAATGTATATATGTTTCTCCCATTGTGATAAAACAACGGTACCTAGAGCCATCGACTTTTGAATGACTGCGAATATGGGCATCTGGAAGCCCAAATTAGAAATTTGGAATTTTTTTTATTATCGATTTTATATTTTGTAAAACTTTAACAAATTTTTGATTAACAAATTCAAGGATTTCAAAGCGAGCAATAGCAACGCTGTGAAGAAAAAACATTTTTATCTTCAGCTCGTGAAATTGTGTATCGGAAATTCTAAAGATATGCTCATTTTAAAATTATTTTGCGATATTGCGCTTGAACTGAATTTTATGGTTTAAGTGCGATGTAGGATCTCGTTGGCCCAACTTGTCAGAAACTGGGATAGTGATTGATACTATGTGGGAATTTACACAGAAACGTAAGAAGGGGTTAGAACCCTTTTTATTTTTATCTTTAA
>KK121210.1:0-11770 GCA_000611955.2 Stegodyphus mimosarum
CAAAGTGGATTACATTACGTCTATGGAGCCTTTCCTTCTTTACATAGAGGTTCTTTGGCTCAGCTAAAGCTGTTTCTAAGTAAAGTCAAAGAACCTTTGGTAAAGCGTCGACCCTTCAATGGGAGAAATTGCGCTTGGAAACGACCGCAGCGCTAGTAGCGGTGGCGATGTGGAAACACAATCAGTAAAACTGCGCATGCTTCTTTTCTTTTCAGTCATTGGTTGTTTTGATTTGGTTGTTTGTTTGATTTTACCCAAATCTTGTTAGCTTCTAACGTGCTTTGGTTGTGTTATTTATAACTTATTAATTTTGTACTTTTTAATTACAAAAGGCTCTTTTTAGAAGCATTTTTTTTTTAAATTTTCTCTAATGGCGTATCGATACTGCGGATTTAAGGATTACAAGAGTAAGATTTCGTCGAAATCTGATGGAATACATTTCTACACGTTTCCTTGAGACGATGCGTACTTAAGGAAGTAATAAAGAACAATTTTAGGATATGTATTGTTGAAATTAAAGGTAAAAAAATCTGATAATTAAAAGAATTATTCCCCTATATTTTATAATAATGCAGGTACAAGTTCTAAATAATATTTTAAAAAGTCTTTTTTTTATTCCATTTCAGAAATATTCAGAGAAAGTTATGTACTATTTAATGTATTTCACTATTAAAATAAAAAGAGCGCTAATTTGAAGTGGACCGAATTGAGCATTAATTACAAATTGACTTAGATTTTTTTCATTTAAAAGATGCCTCAGAAGCTAAAAAAATCATGTCATATTTGAGAAAATATTTTAGGTAGAAGCTCTGTAAGAAATAATGCATAATTTTAATGTTAATAACAATGAACTTTGCTTAAAAATGTATTCTTTTCGTACACTTAGGACTCTGAAATACTGTACAAATAGAAAATATATACATGTATATATATAATTACGACGCAATTGCAAAATATTTACATCCAATCCTGTCAAAACCCATTGAAGCGTAGCTCTACATCTTACTTCCAACCTCCATGACGTCACTGCAGGGGAGAGGAGGAGGGGAAGAGATTTAGTTTACATCGCCACCACTGCAGTGGATTGGCGTCATGTTATAGTATGGGAGTGCCGACGCTTTACTTACATACAGCTTTGAGCTCAGCTTTATACACTACAGTCTCAAATCCCAACCAGATCCTTTTGATCTTTGCCGCCTGGTAAAGTCCACTGAAAAGAGCAGGTGTGAATGGAAGATCCTGAATACTGAGCTACAACATGTGTCGCCATTTTTGTCCACGTAACTTTAACGAACTTGATAGACATCCGAGAGCTTTGGCCAAAGAACTTTGGCTGTTTGAGCGTTGGCTACGATCTGATTATATTCACTTTTTATCAAACTTTTATTTTTTTCTAATATTTTAACGAATACGAAATTTTGTTGCCCCTGCTTTGTATTTTCGTGAAATGAGATTGCAGATGACATAAAAAAGTAACTTTAGGATCAAATATGCTGACATTTTTTAATAAAGTGTTTGCAGTATCACTGATCATGTCTGTAAAGTTTAATTAAAACATACTTTTAATTCTCAAATGATTTTGTAAACAAAATTTTCAGTGTAGGTGTATTAAAAATATGCATAAAATATGATTTCATTTCATAACGTATAATAGGAATATTCTTTTCAAACTGTGTGATTGATATAATTATTTAATTATAATTCATAATTTTCACCAAACATGGATGAATATTTGTATTTTCAGACATTTTCCGTAAGTTTGTCCTATATCTCATTTTCATATTTAACATGCAATTACATATCATGTTATGTATAGTTAATTCCCAAATGAAATTATTGTATAGCTGATAAGATATTTACTCCCTACTTTCTGCATGCCTTTGTGATCAATGTTTAGCATACTCGGTGCGTATTCGAGAGGTCAAGGTTCGAGTCCCGGCGAGGGCATTGCTCATTTTTCACATTTCCTACTTCAAAAAATCCTAATGTCTCTACAGTGGCGCCCGAACTAACAGGTGGATGATGCTTCTTCACCACCAGGACCTAGCCGCTGGATCTCCATATCCCCAGCCGCCCTTTAAGAGGGGGTAATTACTCCTTCCTTTCTGCATGCCTTCGTGGTGTAACGGTTAGCACGTTCGGCGCGCATTCGAGAGGTCCATGTTCGAGACCGGCCAGGCCATTGCTCCTTTTTCACATTTCCTATTTCAAAAAATCCTAATGACTCTACAAACTTAAGATTCTGCAATGCATATAAAGGCATTAATGTTTGTGGAACCTAAGGATTATGGAATGAATAATGTTCAGCTATGTGAACATTTCACAAAAGTATTTTAACTTGTTTCCATATGAAATACGTAGCTCACATTTGGTTTTGGACACTTGTAATTGTTATTTGCATAGATTTAGTATTAAATATTGAAACAAGGTTTACAAATGTTTTTTTTTTAGCCCGAAAGTTAATTTCGTTTTGATATTTTGCGTTGATTCACTATAAACGGCGAATCACTTTTTAAACTGCTGCCACCAAATATTAGAGCCTTGTATTATATGTAAATAACGAAGAATCTGCATGAACGTATGAATGTTTCTTGCACTGTGATAAAACAACGGTACCTAGAGCCATAATTTTGAATAACGTACATCCCCACACGAATATGGGCATCTGGAAGCCCAAATTTGAATCTGGAATTTCTTTTATTATCGCTTTCATATTTTGTAAAGCCTTTATGAGTTTTTGATTAAGAAACTCAGCGATTTCAAAACAGGCAATGACAACACTGTACGAAAAAAAAAAAAAATCTTTAGCGTGCGAGACTTTGTATCGGAAATTCTAGAGATATGCTCTTTTAAAAATTTTGTGATATTGCTGTTGAATTGAATTTTATGGTTTAAGTGCGAGAAGCAAGATATTTAATAAATAAAGGTAACCGAAAAACGTTAAAAAATCGCCCCTTTGGGTGTAATATAAAACTGAAGTCTATCAGATTTTGTTCCTTTATTTTAAGATTCCTTGATTATTTCAAATTCAATATCATGGAAATATTCTTTGTAATAAAATAATTTATTCAAAATGTGATAATAAGTAACTCGCATAACAATTTGGGCACTCGAAAATTTTGTTGAGATGTTGTGGCAGACGTATTTCTGGTCCTAATATTTTATACTGGATGAAAATACATTACAAGAATTAATGTGTGCATTTGGAAATTAGAACTTGTTTGGTAAAATATATTAACATTTCCATATCTGAAGCGATCAGGGCAATCCACTACAAATTAGTGACAAAATCTGTTAGAAATTTAATTATTCATCATGCATACATTATTTTCATATTATTCGTTATTTAAAAATTTTTTTAGACTCTTTTCAAAAAAGCAAGTACTTGCGTGTTGTGATAAATTGCAAGTTTTTCTGAAAGTTACTTTTGTGAAAGGAAAGCACTAATATAAAAACAGAACTGTTAAAATATCAGTTGTAAAAAAGCCAAAATTTGATTCTTAAGATGCTTTTATTGTTTCATCATATGAATCTTGATATTTTTTTAAGCGTCAACTCTGCACGCAACTGCAGTTATAGCTGCATTAATTGTAATTATAACTACAAAGTAACTACAATGAATTACGAGCTTTTTTTCAGTCAATAAAAGATAGCTTAGAGAGAAGTGAAAGATCTTAGAGTTTGTCGAATGACAATATTGAGAAAGTGCTATGCGCCAGAGATGGTGGAAGTTTAATTATGATCTAATATTTCGTACACTGGCAGCACTTGCCGAAGCTGCAATATTTAGCGTTTTCTGATAGAATGCGTGTATTGCCTTAAACCAATGTAAATGACCGTTTTCAAAATAACTGCCTGAAAGAATAAATTTAATTTTTTAAAGCATCAATCTAATTAGTGGATTTTATTGAAGACAAAATTTGTTGACACTGAAAAGCTACAATATTCTTTTAATTATAATGAATGCTGCCAGAGTTCAGCAGAAATAATAGCTCCAGTAAAATTCAAGATATGGTAATTTAAAAGAAAGCAGCGAAAAAGCCATTTCATCTGCCATCTGTATTTTTAATACCTATTTCATCTGTTTTCATCTGTCATTTTCTGAAAAAGGTGATCTAGCTTTCTAGGAGTAAAATAATTACTAGAAAAACCGATTCCGATTTCTTTTATTCTATTATTCCTTTATTCTCATTATAAATTTATCCCATTTCTCTATCCATAAGTGATAACTTGCTTTCCGAGAAAATTTTCTGAAAGGAATAAGTTACTTAGCCTTCGAACCATGGGAACAGTTCCGCCGGTACTTAATTCTCTTCATTTATTGAGACAGCCTGCTTTGTTATAAGTATAGTAGTTGTTTTTACTGAATTTACATGCTCAAAACTTTCTAAATGAAGAAACGCTATTGTTAATATCAGGGTATTTGTATATATATGAAAGGTTTGCAGATTTTCCAGAATTCCCCTATGAGCTGTTTATTCTTAGGGAGATAGAGGAAAAAGCCTGCATATATCGACATTCTCGGAATTTATTTACCAGACAATAGAGTTTCTCTGATTCCTAGTTGTAAAAGCTGACAGTTATAAATTGTTGCGTTCATGGCGACCCCAAAGCAATGACGAAACGTCTTTCGGCAGGAATCAAATTACTTCAAAAGTTCCGCTCTCTTTTCAAAACTACTCTCTTCTAACCATTTTGTATGGTTAAATATTGTTTTCTAAATTTATTGGATAAAATAGGGTACGCGGTGAAAGGAAAGCAAACTTTACTATCTTACCTGGGGAAGAGTTGGAAATACGGTATCTACATGAACATCTTGCAGTCCGTGCCACCTGTGTGCCAAAGGCTATTTTGCTAATAAAAAACGGACAAATATTCGGGTGACTGAATTGCTTCATGTGTTTACAAAAACCGAACAAATAGAAATAGAATTTTATCTCGTGACTAAATAGTATTTCTGTGTTTTAAAGCGGACTGCAATTTAAAATGTGAATTTAGAGGTGTTTAGTCCAGAGTTTTTCAAACAATATTGGAGCCCTGTTCGTTTTCCGCATTTTGAAAAAGCCCTCTACCTCTTTCATGTATGTATTCATATTCATTAAAAAGTACGATTTATTTACTTTTAATGCAATTAATTAAATTAACATTTTATTTTTCTTTAATCAAGAACATTTCTTTTCTTTGACCAAAAATTAGCTATACGAATAACAAGTAAACCATCTTAATCTCTTTCTAGTGAAAAACACATATTTATGCAATTATACAATAGTAATCAAACATTTTACACTGCACATAGGTATCACGATTATCAAGACATAAGTATTCACAATTACGCTTGATGGTTAATGCAAATGTATGCGTGGATTTTGTGAAATTGTGGTTAACGCACGGGTATAAGATTAATGGTAATAAAGGTATAAGATTGCTTTGGTTCGGTTTATTTAGTTATCACAAAGCACTGGATGGCTATCTGCCTAAGAAAAGAGATGCTCTCGTGGAGGACTTTCTATGGGAAACTGACTCGTATACTCGTTACACACAACGGTTTTAGACCAATTTGTTTTTTATTGAAAGTCAATTTGCGTAATGAAAAGTGCTTTTTTTTTAATGAGTAGTCAATTTGGCACGATTCTATGTTTTATTATTTTTTTCAAGTATTTCGAAAGCGTATATTGAAAATTCTGGTACATTTGAGATACGATTTTTCGGTTTTTTATGAATTTTATCATCTTAAATGAAAATTTAATTGATTCTTGTTGCGGTTTTTGATCTCAAATGAATCAGGAGAAAGAAACATGTTTTCGAAACATATTAATCGACTTTTATGAAGGTTGTAGAGACATTAGGTTATTTAGTAGCAGGAGACATGAAAAATATGCAATTCCTTTCGCCGGGAATCGAACCACGGACCTCTGAAATACCGGCTCAGTGTGCTGACCATTACACCACGAAGGCACGCTAAGAAAGTAGGAGATATACCTTATATACTCCCCTTTTTAAAGGGCGACTAGGATTTTAGGGGACCTAGTCGCCAAATCCTGGGTGTGGAGAGTCATCATCCACAACCCTTTTAGTTCGGTCGCCAGTGTAGAGACATTAGGGTTTTTTGGAAGCAGGAACGATGAAAAATATGCACTGCCTTCGCCGGGAATCGAACCACGGACCTCTGAAATACCGGCTCAGTGTGTTGACCATTACACCACGAAGGCACGCTAAGAATGTGGGAGATATACGTTATAAGGTTTAATTCATTTTCCCCTGATGAGTTCTGAATTCGAGTGTCAGTAAAAGGAGATTAATTTTTATAGTTTTGTATATTTTCCCTTTTATATTTTTATTTTTCGAGTTTGTACTACTATGAATTCTTATTTTAATTTGATTTGTTTAAATATTGTGTTAAACCTCTTATACACGGTTGCAATTATTAATATTGTTGCGTGCACACGGGTTCGTTATGGATTGAATGCACAAGTCGTAAAAAGTTAACAAAAATTTTTTCTTTTCGCAAGAAATAAATCAAAATGCTGAAATATTTCTTCAGAGATATTCGCAATATCTCAAACATTTAGCAAAAACTCAGTTAAAAAGGAGATAAAATAATTCTATCTCACAGCGAAATCGCTACAATCAATAACAGCTTTAAGTAAACAAACAGCAGTTCGCTTTTTACAGCTACGACTACAACAACAACAACTTCAACAACTGAGATGAGGTGTTTCAATTCGGCTTTTATAAGCTTTTTAATTTATCAGTAGAACAATCTCGATTTTTCTGGATGGCAACAGTAATTACGAGATATTTATTTATTAAACATTAAATGCATGCGCTCTTTTATTTTTATTTATTTATTTATTTATTTTTTTCGACGTAGCTTTCTCTTCAAAAATCGTCTGCGTTGCACGGGAAATATAAAGCAAATTTAATTACAATTCTAAATAAATGTGAAATCCGTAACAACATTGTTTAGGAATTGCTTTTCTTTGATTCCAACTTAACTTTACCTTTAGATGGTTTAAGTTTATTTTACTTCAATCCTGCAGCTATGGCGCAGGACGGGTTTAAAATTTTCTATTTTTGATTTTTGGCCTGTCATTATGTTTCTTAATGTAAGGGAACATATATTATATTTATATTTCATATTTGTCATCAAAATATTTCCTGTTAATATAACAATACGTTATTAATATTAGTAGACATTTGCATTGTTAATGATGACAAGTTTGATTTTCTGATAAATGGATTAAAAGCTCAGATGAATTGAATTTTTAGCAAGTTTTTAATTACAGGAGTTTAGTTTATGTATTATTAAAAATCAACGAGGTATATTGAAGATCACTTTGAAATTTAAGAATTTTTAAAGAAAAGCTTCTTTACGTTCTCGGTATAGACTAGAAAAAGGAGCTTAGAATAAGAGCAAGTTTCAGGTTTTGTTTACAGCTCATCGGCCAATTACAAGTATACTTGAGGAGAGCATTTCACACTTCAACGCATCTGTTTAGCGAACAAAAGGGACCCCCCACTATAAATTTCCAGTGTTTTCCCCCAGAGGAACTTTGAAGTTACGTCACAATAAAACTTTCATCCTCTCCTACTGTAGAGATGGCCACTTTCCTTTTAAAACGTTGAAACATCTGGGGGTTTTCTTGGAGTCAAATTGTACTGTTATTATTGTCATGACCTGCAATATCTTTCTGCATTTTCTCTAATAATTAAATATTTAACAGTAAAAACTGTGGATATTCGAATAATTTTAGGAAATTCTTCCACAAGTTTAGGATGAAATAATAAACAGGTAGAAACCTATTTTATTGACCTGTATGCAAAGAACTTTGAAAATGACTGTGTAATACAAAATTGAAATTTTAACGCACAAAATCCTCATTGTATGATGATTTATCTAAATTTAAATATCCACTATACCAGAATTTCACGATTCCCGTTCAAGTCCTCAGAAATGTTTAATAGTTTATAGTTAAGATTATTGATACTAACGTATATCTGAAGATGAGTACTCTCTCGCATAGATTCTAAAATTAGTATACATAAATACTTGTTTAAGAAACAACTATAAAGTTTCAACTATAAAGTGACGACTACACAACGAAGGCATGCGAAGAAAGTTGGAGAAATACCTTATATACTCCCCCTTTTAATGGGCGACTGGGAATTAGTGGACCCAATCTCCAAATCCCGGTGATGGTAGAGTCATCATCCACCACCTTCTTTAGTTCGGGCGCCACTGTAAAGACATTATGTTATTTTGATGCGGGAGACATGATAAATGAGCATTGACCTCGTCGGGACTCGAACCGCGGACTTCTCGAGTACGTTCCGAGCATGGTGACCACTACATCACGAAGGCATGCGTAGAAGGCGAGAGAAATACCTTACACTCTCTTTATATAGAGAAGTCATAAAAAATTGCCTTTTTGATTCAATGCATTTGAAGAATAAAACTTTATATAAATAATAAAATACACATGTAAAAATAAAGAAGTAAAAAAATGTTACTATAAAAATAAATGGTTTCTACGTTTAAAAGTGTTTCGAAATCTGTTTCATTGATTCCCCTTTGCTTTCGGTTCTCTAATGAAAGCCCATGGGCTTGTCCTCTCTCTCTCTCACTTTTTTTTTTTAATGTCTGGTTAACGCAGTTTTTGTGATTCGTATATTAATCTTTTAAAAGATAAAATATCTAAGAAATTAAATTTATAATTGCACATAGATGATAATATATCTCCTGATAAATAAATGATAGTATATCTAATATTTACAGCTTGAAAACTTCCTGGAATTGGAGATATTACTGAATCTCTATGACGAATGTTTAAAAGATAATCGACGTAGCATCTACTTTTATATACAGATTTAATACTTGTCCAAGGGACTAACTTAAATTTATATCAGATAATCCATTTAATGCGGTCGTACTTCTGTTTCCCTGTATGATTAATTCTATTAACTTTAAATCTATTTTATAGAATAATGCACATTTAGTACATCTCCTAAAACAAAATTCATTTAAGTTTAATGGAAATTTTCTCATACTAAACCTAAATATATTACGTTACTGCATTATAAAGCTTATTAACATTTATGACATGATATTAAGTGTATTCTTATAAAATTATCCAAAAATAATAATAAAACCTTATATTCTCCATACGTAATTAATTTTTTGAGGTAATATTTTTCAAGGACCTTCTTTTCAAAACACTGAAATTAATAACGTAATAACACAAAAATTAATAATGCGACACCACAGTTAATGAAATTAACACCGTAAATTTTCTTCACCATAAATTTAACGAAATAGTTATAGATGCTTCTTTATGCGTATTTTCACTCATCCGAGGTAATCCACATTATCTGAAGTAGTCGGGACTTGACTCTTTTAACGGAAACGTGATTAAACAAAACTGAATTGCTGCAAAACGTATATAAAATATTTATCGGGGTAGACAAAAACGCGAGTTAATTAATTCAGATTTAAATAATTTTGTTGCTTATGATAATTTTCTCCTTGCGGTACATAATTTAACATACCTGTAAGTTATTCACCAAAGTCAATATTTCTTTCGCATCAACAGAGTCTCGGTCCTGTTCTTATGAAGGAAGTATTTAAACTATTTTCATAGAATAAGAATCAAAATTCTTTGCGAATACGTACAGCACATTAGTTACGCATACATTTTAAATGCAGATTAGTTACGCACACATTTCAAATACGCATTAGTTATGCATACATTTTTAATGCATATCTTTAACACGTATATAGTTTCCACATTCATTTTAATCTCATATCACGTTTTTAGTTTGTAAGGTCTCGTTAGCCCAACTTGTCAGAAACTGGGGTAGTGTTTGTGGCTATGTGTAAGTATACACAGAAACGTAAGAAGGGGTTAGAACACTTTTTATTTTTGATCTTTAAAATGACAGATACGTCTACTTGACGTTCACAAACTGCGCCAACCAGGCGGTTCAATTAAACGTAAGGTAAAACTGAAAATAGGAAACTAGATGAACAAATATCAAACACTATCGACGAGGCTCTGAGATCCTAACTAACCGCGTTTTTAATTATCGCTGATATTCAGCAAAATTACTGATTTAGCAGTTGAAATCTAGCACTTCTGCAAAGCTAGGCACACAAAGACAAAACGCTGTCGCAATAGAGCTGAATGTCAATCGTAGTGTGATCAGAAGTCTGAGAATTCGTGTCCAAAGAGATCCAAATCCCTGTAGAAGACGTGGGTCTGGAAACCGGAGGATTACACAAAGGCACGATCACTTCCTGTTGCTATGTGCAAAACGCCGTAGATCACTAACAGCACGATTGATGCGTCGCATCTCTCTGCTGCTGCAGGACGACCTATATTCCGCCAAACTGTGTCGCGTCAACTGCATGAAGGTGGACTGTACTCCTGGCGACTTGTGGATTGTGTTCCCTTGTCCTCATCGCATATTAGAGCGCGGTTGAATCGGGCCCGTGAGCATCGCAGTTGGCGCCAGAGCACTGAGGTCACGTACTTTTTACGGATTTGTCTCGATTAACATCCAGAAAGATTCTCGAAGGGCAGTGATATGGCGAGAGTCAGGGACACATTATCGGACGCCAAGCATTGTCGAAAGAGACCATTGCAGAGGAGGAGGCTTACTTGTGTGGACTAGGATAGCAACAAACGGCCGCATTAACTTTTATATGATTGCTGGTGTTTCAGTCATAGACATCCGATTCCTCGACGAAATTCTACACCTACTTGTGTGTCCTTTTATCACTGCACTGGGTACCGAAATGATATTTATTGAAAATAACGCCTGCCCGCATACAGCTCGAGTGGTGCAGAGTTATCTGGAGAGTGAAAACCATTCCACAACTGCTGTGGCCAGATAGATCATTGGACTTGAATCCCATAGAACATGCGAGAGGAATATTAGAACGACGGATAGCAGATCGCAGTGTGCTTCCAGGTATATTCCACGAACTCTGATCTCCATTACTACTGGAATTGACACTACTGCGACAATAAGCGATCAACGGCACTATTGCCAGCTTGTCTCGCCGTTCTCAAGTATGCATTTCAGCTAGAAGATATGTCTGTTATTAGCGTGATGTTTCCATTGCACACTCTTCTGACCCATTTGGTCTTTTCTAATGTGATGATCTTGAAACATGTTTTTTTTATGTCTTTGCTTTATTGTTTGCTATGTGGTCTAGTAACGCCACACCAAACTGTTGGATCAATTTCCCTCATATGCATTAAATAGTTTTTGTTTTATTCAATGTTTTTCCTTTGTTGCTTATTTGTTTAGCAGGTATGTATACTCTTACAATGTACTCTTAATAATAATATAATCGAATAATCATAGAATGCAGTATCTACCTTATGATGCTCTGTAATACATCACGAATAGTCACTACTTAACTACGCTGGTATGACACAGCTCTTAGCGTTTCCATGACATTTTTAAATGATTTTCTAGTAGTGGATCAAAGTGAGCTACAAGTTTAAGTAAAGATTCGAGATTTGTATGATCTTGAAGCGCTAGATTTTCAACGTGACTGCGTTCAAGAAGAATTTTTATAGTTAGATACTTTTTACAAGCTGATTACATTTCTCCACTGTTCTTTTTCGGACTGTATATTTGTTTATAGTGAATCATCGGTTCTCGTTTTATTAGTTGATCTTCTTTCTGTTTCTTTGCAAGTTGTAAATGATTTTCGATGATGTGGACTTCTTTCATCGCTAATCAATTGATCTTTTTTACT
>KK121211.1:1962-24778 GCA_000611955.2 Stegodyphus mimosarum
ATTAGGTGGAAAAGCAAAATAAGTTTCAGTTGTAAAAAATTAGAGCTATTACATACAAACATCAGGCATGTGAGAACCGGATGTAAAGTATTTATATGTGTAACTCAAATACACAAATTTGATCAAATGGCTAACAAATTATTCTTTATTTTACCTCAAGAACGAAAACAGCAACTTCTTATGGCACTGGCAACTACAGTTCAGAATTAATCAGTTATATAATTTCACCACGCAATAAACCTAATTTTTTTTTCATGTAGTTTTATCCTGTATAAACTGCATTCATAAACTGATACAGCTTTGATTCAATAGAAAGAATAATAACTAGAACTAACATTTTAAAAATGTGTGATGTCCTATAAATTACTTCATGTACGCTAATAAAACAAGCTTACATACAAAAGTATTATTTTTGAAACTCGACTTAAAATAATCAATGATTCAGCATCCACCAAAATGCAGAAATAAGCAGTACCACATAAAATTAAGAATTTTAAACTTTCAGAAGGTATAATAACCTAATATAATGTGGAAAACTTGAGATTACAAAAGAAAATAAGATTAGACTATAAAGTTATGTCATGTTTATATACACTTTGTGAACATTTGTCTGATTCTCTTCAATGTTTACATCGACAAACACTAAAGAATCACTCCGCCTACAAATGACGTCATATTCAAGTCTAACATAATTGGCCAGCATCAGAAGGGTACAGCGCGGGGTCTAGCTTCACTAGCGTCTCAAATCAGAATGGCTGTGAAACGGCTCCTTACGGAACAGACGTTATGCGCATGCTCACGGACAAAACGAAATATGCTTTCTCTTCAAAGCCTACCAATGATCGGCTGGCTATTATTCGCCAATTTTTGTAGATTTTTGTTCGCAATTACCGTATTCAGTGTAAACAATGAACAATATATTTTTTTTTTATTTCCGTGAACAAACCATGTTCAGTTTTCGGACCATCGCAGTGTAGAAGAATTGTTTTTCGAATCTTAGGAAAGCCTTTGAGAGAAGAAAGTAGTCGTAAATTCAGTTGCACTAAAATGAAAATGGTAACTGATATCAAAGTTAACAGCTGTGAAGAAAAGATTTCACTGGAATGCATTAAATTTTAGGAGGGTTACAATTTCTGAAATGAACGTGACAGTCTTAAAGGTTGTAAACTTATAGTTTAACTTGAAAATAAAAAAAAAAATAAAAATTGAAGTGTAATAAAAATCAGTGTTTTGATGAAAACTCTTAAAATATTCTACCTTAAAATTTATGTTATTGATTTTGAATATTACATTTTCTTTTATTCGTGAATAAAAACAGTTTCTTCTGATATTGCAAATAAGTGATTAGACTGAATACATTTTCAGTCTGTTAATGTGATGTGCTTCTTCAGCTGTTAAGTACAGGATTGCTATAACCATCTTAGAATTTTGGCTCCCAGTTTTAAATGTAGTAGTAATTTTGCAATATTAGTTTTAGAAACAGTTCACTCATTCGTTTCTGTTCTGTAAAGCAACTACAGTAAAAGTCTGATAGTCCAGCATCCAGGATTTGATGTTCTCATTAGTATGGCACTCTTATGACATTTCTGCCATAAGAAAATGCTTAATAAAATCACTGCTTGTTAAAGTCAACTGCTTATTAAAATCAAAACCCAAGGAATGAACTCAAATAAATACAATATGATTATAATATAACCACTTAATAAAAGGAATGCTACTGCTTACAAAAATCAAATCTCTTTTGAAATTATAAAATCAAAACCCTAAGTTCGTGCTTCAAGTTCAGTCATTTTATTCAAAGTCGATTCACTTTCACATGTGCAGGTGCAAATGCTAGAGTTTTCTTATCCGGAATTGTCAAACACCCCAAGTCTGTGTTTCAAGGTTAGTGATTTCATTCAAGATAGATTTATTTTTACACATGGAGGTGTAAATGCTAAAATTTTCTTATCTGGACCAATCATGGGTGGGAGTGGGTTACAAGAGGTTTTTAGAACTGTCTCAAAACAGTTGGAGGGAGAAGGGGAAACAAAAAAAAAGTAGTGACGAAGTATCTGTATAATTTTTTTTTTTACGTATTCACGGTTCGTTCAGTTCATCCATCAACATTTCCTTTGGTCATGCCTGAAAATGTCCAAATACAAAGGCTTAAGCTTAAAAGATAAAGAAAAGCTGATAAAGCAATATGATGCTTTACCAAAATGCAGCCAACATGAAGCTTCTGTACAACTTGAGATTTCACAGTCTTTGAACACAAACTTGAACAGATAAATTTTTAAATAACGTTTCATATGCTTATATATTGTATTGATCTGTGTAGCATGTTAAAATAATTATAATTTTTCTGAATTAGGATGGCTTTTGTAATCTACAGAAAAAAAATAAGTTTTATTGAAAAAAACGTATGTTAAATGTTAATGTATGTAAAACTTACACATTAAACAGCATATTAAAAAGGAGTATTAATCTCAACAGCAAGCCCATATGCAATGAGAGAGAGTTATATGTACATTTCATTTATAAAAATTTATTGAAATCTTATATAAAATATGTCTAAGGAAATGAAACACGAAATGCTGGCGAGAAATACAGTAGGTTTACCATCACTTGTTGGCGATAGAAAGAAACGACGCATGCACAATTCATTTAAACATTTTGCTCGTAAGGAGCCGTTTCACAGCCATTCTGATTTGAGACGCTAGTGTCTAGCTTCTCGTAACCGCCATCCCATCTATTGCGAAAAACTTCGATAAACTTTCCTAAATAGATTATTTTTATACTTGCGATTTTAATTAGTTCTTTTTTTTTGTTACATATTTATAGTTCATAGTGTTCTTTTTTTTTTTTTTTTAAATATAAATAATACTGAGAAATCGTGGAACTATATTCTATGATGGATGCATACAAGTTTTACAGTATCTTCAGTTATCAAGCGACGCTGAACAAAAATCGCAGTGTAGCACATTTTTTTTGTCTCGATTATTTTCGTGATATTTTTTCTAGATCTGCTCCTTCGCTGACTGGAGAGCTCGTGATTACCAAACTTTCAGGTAAGCACTGTCTATTGTTTATTGATGCGAATAATATCAGTAATAATTAATATATAATTATTTGAGGCGTATTTGAAAAAATATGAAGAAAAAAGAAGTAATGACTAGACAATGCTATAACGTCAACATTTTTGTTTTCATTTTAAAAAGAGTAAAAGTTTACTCTCATTTTTATCTCGTTGCTTAAAATTTTAAATTTAGGAAAACATCTTTATCTAGAGGAAATTATACTTCTGTTATTTTTAATATTAAAAGACGCTATGAAAAGTAATATTTTATACATTTTTATTGCAGTATTTTACATGTGGTCTGCTGTTTTTCAAATTCATTTTTTAAAATCATACGTTACTTTTATGCGTGGGACCTCATATTATATTGCAAATTATTCCATACTTTATAACTCCCTTAATTGATTTTTTGAATGAATTTTTATTATTAATATAATATTATAAATGCTATATTAATTTTCAATGCTGAACTTTTTACATGCTTTCTTTATGTAAATTTCTGAGATTTTTTTCTAAATTTTATTATTAATTGCTATTTTTGCTTCCCGTAAATTATGTCACATTTTGGCATATAGCATTTCAGTTGAGATGTCTAAGTAGTCCAAATCATTTATTTAAAGATTTACAAAAAATTGTTTTTTGTTTTGGCTATGCCGTTTAAATATGGCAAAGCACGCAAAGGGTATCTGTCATAAAGAATGAGAGATACCTTTATGGAGAACCTTAATTGATTTTTTGAATGAATTTTTATTATTAATATAATATTATAAATGCTATATTAATTTTCAATGCTGAACTTTTTACATGCTTTCTTTATGTAAATTTCTGAGATTTTTTTCTAAATTTTATTATTAATTGCTATTTTTGCTTCCCGTAAATTATGTCACATTTTGGCATATAGCATTTCAGTTGAGATGTCTAAGTAGTCCAAATCATTTATTTAAAGATTTACAAAAAATTGTTTTTTGTTTTGGCTATGCCGTTTAAATATGGCAAAGCACGCAAAGGGTATCTGTCATAAAGAATGAGAGATACCTTTATGGAGAACTTTTGAAGGAAGCCTTGTACGTATTCACCTTACGTATAATACCCCAAACACCAAAAATTAGGTAGGAATACCACAAAACCCAACTATGCAAAAATATTTCTTCTTTCGGAGGAATATAATTGTAGTATCAATGTTTTTATCAATGTAGTGTAAGTTTTAAATGGATAAATTAATTATTCAAGAAATAACATCATGATAATAAAAATAAGCAAATTACTTTTTATCGATATTATATATGAAAGAAGTTAAAATCTTACCTGTGACAAAAGACTGTAAATTAATATTAATTCGTGTCCAAAAATATGAGTTACTTATAAAAAATTTGATGTTGAAACTATATTTTTACAGAATTTTACAAATCGCAAAAGAATTTATAACCGTAATTAAGACTAGTGTAATTCGAAATGTATTTAAACCACGCCAAGAAATTTTATTCGAAATAATAACTTTTCATCAAATGAATTTATTTCACTTCCGTAAACATGACACTTGTTTATTATAAATTTAAAAATTAACATATAAACAATAATTTCAGTTTTAATGTATCATTTGCAGAAATGGGAAATTAAAGGATATTAATTTCTGCAAAGACATTCAAAGAGCTTAGAAATATTAAGAAAGAAATCTTTCATAAAGGGATTTAAAAATTGCATTGCGATAGCTTGTGATTATATACACTATCAAATATTTAAGCGTTAAAGTCTTTCCCATTATCCAGAGAAAGTCAAACTAATTTTGAGGGATAAAGATAATTTCTTGGAATCCTTTCTCGTGGAATAGACTTCGTGTTCTTTGCCTTATTCATAGAAACAAATAAATTTTCATGGGAAATTTATTTTATAGCAGAAAATGTATACCTGGATAGCCCCTCGAAGTTTCTGAATTTGAAGGAATTTATATATTTTTAACGATTTTTTTTAATTTCAGGACACTATGCAAATATATACAGTTAAAAAATTAAATATAATTTCCCTCCACAAAAAAAAAATATATATATATATGTATAAAACACGCTTTTTTTTTTCACATAAAGTTGAGTAGTGGAATTTCTTTTATTTTCATCAAATCAAACCATTTCTAGGTTGGAATGCACTTTAGCCCACTGCTTGGCGGTGATTGTTTTTGAATGAGCAATAAACGCGCCAACATGGGTAACTCCGTATATTCGCCAACATGGCTGACTGTTTGTACGTTGCCTACATTGTGCAACTCGCTGATGTTTTTTTTAAGTTAAAACGGAACGCTGTGCACATGGCATTTTCTTGTAATTTATTTTCATTATTTTAGTTTATTTTGTTCACTTGTGTACGTTGCCTACATTGTTCAATTCGCAGATGTTTTTTTAAGTTAAAACGGAATGGTGTGTACATGGTATCGTTTGTAATTTTAATGCCCTTTTAAAAAAAATTTCTTCTTTCTTCGATTCCATTTTGGTTACGTTTTCGCGGAGCGTGTCGGGAAGGTTATGTAATGGCATAAAATGTGTAAGTATTACAACATAAAATGTAAATAATTAATTTAAACCTAACTGACAAATATTTTAATGATCATAATGTTCTTTTTGCATATTATTTTATTATCTTTTTGTGGCAACAATTTCCATACTAATTTATGCTTTAGAATTCTATGTTTTGTTTACAATAGGTTTTCGTGGAGCGTGTCGGGAAGGTTGCAATTAAAATAAAATAAAAAAAAGACATAATCTCGTTAATACGAGTCGTAATTTTGTTTTTATATAAAGTGTAAATTTAAAGTGTGTCTAAGTGTAAATTTAAAAGTACTTTTTATGTTAAACAGGTCATACATCCCATTTCTCTTCAACTAAAATCAGACAAAAAAAAATTCATTAATTGACGTTAAGTAATAAAATAATAAAATGCATAGTAAAATACGTATTAATGCTGCGTTGACACCCTACAGTCTGAAAACCGTTATGATTTTAAAGAAGAAACTGAATCACATAGAAAAGCCAGCATCAGAACCATGCCATCAGATTTTAATATCTAAAGCAAAATCTCAAAATTGTTTCTCCTAAATATTTTTTTTAACCTCTCAAATCATTATTTGGTAACATTTCTATTATAAAACAACAGTTAACAAATATTCGATATATGAAATTTGATTCTTCAGTCTCGAGCTAATTCAGATCAGACCATGGTTAAAATGTGCTTTAGCCCACTGCTTGGCGATGTTTTGAAAATCGCCAATTCGGCGCGTTTCTGCGAAACGTTTTTGCAATTAATTGCAACCTTCTTGACACGCTCCGCGAAAACCTATTGTAAACAAAACATAGAATTCTAAAGCATAAATTAGTATGGAAACTGTTGCCACAAAAAGATAATAAAATAATACGCAAAACGAACATTACGATCATTAAAATATTTGTCAGTTAGGTTTAAATTAATTATTTACATTTTATGTTGTAATACTTACACATTTTATGCCGTTACATAACCTTCCCGACACGCTCCGCGAAAACGTAACCAAAATGGCATCCAAGAAAGAAGGAATTTTTTTTAAAAGGGCATTAAAATTACAAACGATACCATGTACACACCGTTCCGTTTTAACTTAAAAAAACTTCTGCGAATTGCACAATGTAGGCAACGTACACAAATGAACAAAATAAGCTAAAATAACGAAAATAAATTACAAGAAAATGCCATGTGCACAGCGTTCCTTTTAAACTTAAAAAAAACTTCAGCGAATTGCACAATGTAGGCAACGTACACAAATCAACAAAATAAGCTAAAATAACGAAAATAAATTACAAGAAAATGCCATGTGCACAGCGTTCCGTTTTAACTTAAAAAAAACATCAGCGAATTGCACAATGTAGGCAATGTGCACAAATCAACAAAATAAAATAAATTGCAAACGATACCAGCGTTCTGTTCTTCAGCTGAGCCAAATTATTTCAATAAAAGGCAACAAAATATAAAAATTAAGCAACTTGCACTTCCAATAAAGTAATAAATGTACATGTACATTCACTCACCTCTCTCAGCATCACAGCTAAATCCATACCGACTCGGTATTTAGCGAAATATAAGGTACGAAAATAGCAAACACTCAACACAAAAACACCGCATTCAAAGAATACAACGACAACTGAAATAACTACTTAAATTAACACGTAAGAATTTCGAATAAACCGCTACGTCATCTCACATTACCAATAAAACCGTTCTTTATAAAATAGGAAATACGCATGCGCGAAAACTACATGTTTCCGTAGCTTCAAAATACCCAGTCAGCCATGTTGGCGGATATACGGAGTTACCCATGTTGGCGCGTTTATTGCTCATTCAAAAACAATCGCCGCCAAGCAGTGGGCTAAAGCGCATTCCAACCCAGACCATAATTTCAAATGAAAAAAAAAATTAATACAAATTTAAGTTATGAAATATCTTCTTGGGCTGTGAAATACAATATTCTACATAATGCTTTATCAGCATTGCTTGAAATTTTGCATCAAAATGTTGGTAACAGTAACCTACCAAAAAGTCCTCTTACTTTGCTAAGTACTCCAAGAACCAGGCAAATATTGTCACGTTGGTTTATCAAGAGCTATTAATGACATGCTGCAAGATTAAATTAAACAAGTTTTAAAATTAATTAATAAGAAAATTGATTTGTTAATAAATATCGATGGTTTTCCTCTTTCTAAATCTTCCAAAAGTTGTGTTTGGCCTATATTGTGTTCTGGCACAATTTTAAGAAATGTTTATATAATTGCAATGTATCGCTGTTTTGGCAAACCGCAAAACTCCAATGAATTTCTAAGGCACTTTGTAAATAAAACAAAGTCATTAGCGCATGAAGGACTTCTCTTTAGAGAACAAATAATTAAAATAAATATCCATGCTTTAATATGCGATGCTCCTGCAAAATCTTATGTCCTGCAAGTGAAAGGCCACACAGGTTATTCCAGCTACACAAAATGTACCATAGAAGGGAAATATAAAGAAAGAAGAATTTGCTTTCCTGGTGAAGCTAATGAATTGAGATCAGATGAGTTCAAAAATTTAATTTATGATGATTATCATATTGGCGAAACAAGTTTAACAGAATTACCTAATTTTGACTTAGTGACAAGTGTAGCTCTAGACTATATGCATCTCATTTGCTTAGGTATCATGAGAAAATTGTTGAATTTATGGTTAAGTAGTCCACTGACGGTTAAACTGGGAGCAAATGAAATCAAATTAATTTCCGATAAATTGCTTTCATTAAAAAACACAACCCTCGGACGGTTGCGCTAGAAAACCGAGAAGTCTTACTGACATACTCTTATGGAAAGCAACAGAATTTCGACAGTTTTTATTATATACTGTCCCTGTTGTATTAGCTTCAGTTTTAAGAGAAGATACATATTTTAATTTCTGAAGTCTTCATGTAGTCACTATAGTATTGATAAAAAATTCACCAGTTAAACATTTAGAATATGCAAATGAATTACTAAAGTACTTCGTTAAAACGTTTGCAATTATTTATGGAAAAGAAAATGTGGCGCGTAATATTCATAATTTATTGCATGTAGTTGAAGACGTGAAAAAGTATGGACCATTAGATTCTTTCAGTTCATTCAGATTCGAGAATTTTATGCAATTAATTAAGAAACAAATGAGGAAACCAGATAAACCACTTGAACAGTTATACAGACGATATGTAGAAAAGGAATGCATTTTGTGATCTGTCTCATCAAATGAAGAATTCAAAGCATTCTACTAAGAATATTTTCTTTTGGGTCAGAAACTTGTGCCCGTCAAAAACTTATGACAGCCCTTGTGAATCTAGTATAAATAACATTCATGTTGCTAAATAAATTCTAATTTTCAAAGTTGGCCTGTTTCTTGCATTGTTGGCAAATCACGGTTGATGGGCATTAAGAAAAATTTGTTTGCTGTCTTTCCTCTAATTCACTGCACACAGACTAATTAGCAATACTTTGGTGTTACTTTGGCTTTTAATGCTTTTAATTTCTATGTTAAAATGTACAACTTAGTGATGCGAATATATTTGAATTCAAAAACTATGCAACAATTTAGAAATTAAAAGTTATCTAGCATCAGTTCCCCTCTAAAACAATGCAAGTGCAGACTTGATGTTAAGAACATCAAATTTATTGAAATCTTGCTTTAGTTTTCGATCTGCTTTTTCCTCAAACCATTTGTCGACTTTGCAGAATTTCATCTTAAAGTAACATTTATGTGCAGGCATTTATGGATAATTTTTAATCAAGGGAAATTTTCAATTTTTTTCGAGTTCTTCTAGCATATTTTATCTCATGCAAATACTCTATTAAAGTGATTCAGTTATATTGGCTCTTCTGTAACTCCAAAAAGCTGACAAATTAGCTATTTGTGTATGCTGAAATATTAAAAAATTGCTGTTTCATGTAGGCTTTAGATGAATGTTGAACCAAAACTTTGTCACAACATGTATCCTTGAAATGCTAGAGGACAAGAAGTGCTAGAGGTCGGCATCTGCAAATGTAAGTACTGTACTAATGTCCAAAATCAACTCTAAGTATGAAAGTATTCTGAGAAAATCTTCAGTGCTCTCAATTCAAGCCACAATTTTTCATAAATGTTTTTGGAAGCTGGGTCATGAAATACCAGGTACATACTTTTGATGTTTGGCTATTGTAATTTATTTACTTGATAATTAAATACACCCGATCATGTTTTTACAAGGTTTGCTAATTTTTCGAAAATAATATGAAAATAATCATGTAATGCATATAGTATACAAATAGAACATCGCTTTCTTGCCCGAGACTAAACTACTAATACAAAGAACGAAAAAAAAAATTAAATAATTATTTCCTTTTATGCAGTTGAATACATTTTTAATTCACAAAAATGTATATGCAGATGAAATAAGCTATGTCAGTAATTTAGGGAAATAAAAGTTCTGCAAAGAGTAATGAATGTGATCCTATTACTCTGTGTGTAACTTTATTTCATATTAAATATTTTTTATATAGTTTTTCCTAAAAAGTAGTCTCGGAATGATTAAAGCAATTAAATACATGTTCCCCTTCTGCTACAAATTAATTTTTTTTTTCTAAATGTACTAAGGTTAATTGATAAAGCAAAGTTCTTTTTAAATAGCAAGTCCGAATTTTAATTGATTTCATACCTAGATACATCATCATACATACATCGATAATCGCTATTGTAATTTATTTACTTGATAATTAAATACACCCGATCATGTTTTTACAAGGTTTGCTAATTTTTCGAAAATAATATGAAAATAATCATGTAATGCATATAGTATACAAATAGAACATCGCTTTCTTGCCCGAGACTAAACTACTAATACAAAGAACAAAAAAAAATAATTAAATAATTATTTCCTTTTATGCAGTTGAATACATTTTTAATTCACAAAAATGTATATGCAGACGAAATAAGCTATGTGAGTAATTTAGGGAAATAAAAGTTCTGCAAAGAGTAATGAATGTGATCCTATTATAAGTGTTGTAACTTTATTTCATATTAAATATTTTTTATATAGTTTTTCCTAAAAAGTAGTCTCGGAATGATTAAAGCAATTAAATACATGTTCCCCTTTTGCTACAAATTAATTTTTTTTTCTAAATGTTCTAAGGTTAATTGATAAAGCAAAGTTCTTTTTAAATAGCAAGTCCAAATTTTAATTGATTTCATACCTAGATACATCATCATACATACATCGATAAAATAAATAAAATTCTAAGTAGACAATTAGGGCAGTTTCTATTTTGCCGGTAATTACTACAGAAAATTTCAAAATATCTAAGAAAATATCTAAATGAAATTTTCTGTTTATGATCATTTCAAGTTTCATAAATAGAAGTTAAGATCGCTTAAGACAGCTAATACATCATTTAAGATCCTAAGCAGAATTTGATCATTTAAGTTTAAACTGTCTGTTTATGATGATTTAAGATTAAAAAAGTTTTTTTTATAAGTATTCATTAAGAATATTTCTTCTAATTAATATTTTTAAAGAAACGCTCTTAGAACCATGTTATATCAAAATAAAGAAGAATTACCTTCTCCGAAACTGTTAAATCTGAATCCATTAAAAAAGCACAGTAATGTGTATAATGAACATATGTATAAACTGTATTAAAAGTTGAATTTATTTGTAAATCGTTCTTCTCTAAAGTTCTCTTTTAAATCTGAAATATTTTGCACAAAGTATTATGCTATTTTATTTATTTTAAGACTATTTTACATTTAACTAAAATATCTAAAATAATTATTTTAGCTTTATCATGAGTTTCTTTTACATCGTGGAATTTGATGATGGGGTACAAATGGTGCCAGATTCTTGGTTTTGGGCTAATAAGGACAGATGGTTATTGACAAAATGAGAAGATGAATCAGATAAAATTAAAGAACTTCATTGCATCGCATCAAGCCCCAGATCCGGAACATTGGCAGTTGCATCGGGTTCTCCGAATTTTTGGAACAGCAAGTAAGATATTTTCTGTGTTTCAAATGTATTCTTGTTGCTCATTTTTCTCACAGTATAAGCTGATTAAAAAGCGGAAAAATAGTCTTGCTTGTAATAAAAAATTCAAAAATTATGAATCATGTTAGGAAATAATATATTTGCTTGAACAAATTTTAGAATTAATTGTTTCATAGTAATTTTTTTGTATTATTTCTCTTATATTTTAATTCCTTTCACAATCGTTAACATAATTTAAGATGATAGCGATAAAATATATTTTAAGAAGATGGTGATAGATGCATTGAAAAAAATTTATGCCTTTTATTTCATTGATCTTCTGTTTGTAAATGCAGTAATTACAATTAAAAATTCAGAAGTAAATTTTCCATTTAATGTATCTTTCAGAGATAGTGCAAATTCATCTCCCTGCAATAACTGAAGAGAAAGTTGCTACTATAACAGCTAACTGGTTGAAGTATGTAAAGCAACGTAAAGAAAGAAATGAAATGTAAGTATGAAAATAAATTCAAATTGAATATTCATTCTGGGTGCTAGAATTTCCTTATGTATCTGAATTTTATATACCTTTTTGTACAGAAGCTGTCTTAAAATCTTAGAATCTAAAAGCTTAAGAGTTTATATTTGTTTTTACTGAATTATAAGTATTATAAATTCTTAAAGTTTGAAAACTGTCTGTGTTTCCTCTAACAGTAAAGCAAACGATCATAGAACTATTTAATACTTATTTAAAAATTTGGAGTTTTCTATCAATTTTAAAATAATTTAAAATTTAATAAATTGTTTTAAAACTTGTACAGTCACTGCTCATCTCAATGCATATAATAGCATTAGATATTTTATAACAATAATACATATTTTGTTTAATTGCAGGCAGCTGAAAGAAGCATTGTAACTATATATTGTGAATATATGAGTCATATTATAAAATTCAATGATGGCCATTTGAAAAACTTTTTGTATATATTTACCTAATTGTTGATATAAATAAAATGTGTTATTAACAGTATTAACTTCTTATTAATTAAGAAAATGCTTCATAAAATATATTAAAAGAATCTTTAAAATTTTTACACGATATGGATTTAAGTTTGTTATGGTTTGTCTAGGTGAAAGGATATTTTTACATCTTCCTATTTATTAATTAAAACTGTCTTACATTTATTGGAAAAAATACTAATTTTATATGTTTAATTTCATTCACATACCTGTGTTCACTGTAGCTATTTATTCTACTACTTAATATTTGAATGAAGAAATACAAGTTTAATTTGCACAAAAACTTTTATCAATATATATTTTAAATGCAGCAAAACATAAATGCACAAAAAACAAATTATTTCAACAATGTGCTGATCAACACAGCATTTTGATAGTAGGATATAATTATTCCCTTAACTGCTCAAAAAGTCCTTTGTTGAGGCATACCACATATCAATACGAAAGTCACATGCACAATGTAATTTTAATTAGTTTGAAAAAACACATAATAAGTTTTATGAAACACATATGTATAATATATTTTAAAGATTTTTCAGCTATTTCATTTAGTTTTTCCTAGGCTCTATAAATAGTATTTAAACATTGCTATGAAGGCAGTAAGTAGTAAAATGTGTATTTTCAGAAGTGAATACTGAAGATTTTCCATAACTGAGCCTTAGTAACAATAATTGTTGCATGAACTAGATTTATTCATGCAAATATGTTATGCTTTTACATTATAAACTGTGTAAAATTATGCTAATTTTAAACTTTAACTGATGAGAGAGAGCAGTAAAATATGTTTATGAAATACAGAAATATTTAAACCAAGTGATTCAAATTAATAAGTGATAAAACGAATTAAATTGTATTTTTTAATGCAGTTATTAAAATATATTGATGATATGCACGGTAAGAAAATTATTTTAAACTTGTAAGTTAAATATAGCATAAATTTGTAATTTTTCAATGAAGAAGCAATGGTGAAAGCAAATGCATGTTTTATATTACTGTATATAAAGTTCCCGATTTATTTACCACGACCATATTTTTGATCCACTTATTTTTTTTGTACCCACAGCTATTCATTCTTTATTCCAGATTAAGCCTCATATCGATAATTTGAAGTCTAAGATTTTATTGAAAGATTGTGTTGATTTACAAAAATGTTTTTATTCAAAACATAGCATTTCGTCATACAAGAAAGTATTCAATAGGTAAATATCACGTCTTTATGTAGTATTAAAACGGGTTTTCTTTTATCTAATTGTCAAATCTAATAATTTTATTCATTTTCTGGAAGAAAAAGCAATTAAGGAAGAGAGAAACGCAGAAGGCAAAATTATACAAAGCCAAACAATTAAAAAATACATTGCAAACTAAATAGAATTTTTGAAATATTTCTATTTGGTAAGAAAGGGGGGAGGTATTAAATTAAGAAATATAACATTTTTAATAAGCTCTTATAAGAACTTAGTCTTTTAATACAGTTTCGAAATTTTGAAATAATAAAAGTGTCTTTAAATATTAAATTCCAAGAACAGAAAGCAAAGTTATGCTTCTTCTGGTCAGGTGTAATAGTCAAAAGTCTTTGCAATGTAAAATGCTTAGAAAATGACCATATGATCACTTTTGGATCATACATTCATCTAATTTGCATTTGAAGGTATATGCTATGTTTTACATAAAAATGTAAATAAATCATAAATGCATCACAGTTATATAATTTCAATATAATTAGACAGGGTTCGTACGGTCCTTAAGAGTCCTTAAAAGTCCTTAGGTTTTTTAGAATCGATTTTTGGTCCTTAAAAGTCCTTAATTTCGTCCAAAATCAGTAGAAGGTCCTTAATTTTAATCATCTAAAATTTCGATCCATTTTTACGACTGCCATTTCAAGTGCAAATTAGCATTTTCGAGGAATATTTTTGGTGATCACTGACAAATATGGTTATTGTTTGAATTTGTTCCTACTTCTAATATAAATGGTGCGATACTCGAGTTCTTAGGCAAGAAATGAAACAAACATTTCGAAATTGTTTCTTTTTTCTAATGAAGAGCTCTTAAACAACCTTTCCTTTTTGGCGATTTGAGTTCTTTTATTAAATGGTTCTAAATTTGGCTACTTATCTACATTTTGGCGATTTTAAGATCAATTTCTGTACAAAATGTTTAATTCGGAGATCTGAATTTTTTAACACTTTTGTTTAGAACACTGTAGGATTAATAAATTTCGTTAAAGGTAATGTATTGAAACTATATTTAAGAAATAATATTGAAATAAAACATTTTTTTCCTGTTAAAATGTAAAGTGATATTTCTTTTCATTTTTTTCAACTTATTACAACATTTTGAATCCGAAAATAAATAAGCTAATAAATACTGAAAAGCATAATTTACAAAACAGTCCTTAGTGAAAGCAGAATAGCTGTGTAATTATTTTAAAATGTCTTCTTTTTTTATTTTTTAAATTATAAGAGTTTTTCCCCATGTAATTGTCTCAGAATATTCAGAACTTTTAGAATGTGCGTCCGTTTCCTCTATAAAATTAATTTAATTTTTTTTGTTTGTGTGTGAATTTTTTTTTTTCAAATACTTCTGGCTTTTCGCTGCCGCAGAATTGGTAATGGTAATCTTTCTTTCGCATTTTAGACATTGCACTTTGAAAAGTTTAGAAGGATTTGAAGGCAAGATTTATAGATCTAAGATTCTAGAAGATTCCAGAAAATGTGATAAAATGAAAAATGTTTTCATAGTATTAACTCGTAATGGATGTATTTTATAGAATGTGATCAATTGCTTAATCTTTGAAGAATTTTTGGGAGAACAATGAAAATCTAATATTTGAATGTTTTACTTCTGATCCTAGAAATTTTTTTCTTAACATGATTATTCCCCCCTTTTTTTTTCTTTTCCCTAAGCAGAAGTATGGAAAATGTCAGTAATGCTTCTAATGTTGGCCCATGGACACGTATCTACAGAAAGGAATTTTCTTTTAAAAAGAATTGAAAACTAACAATTAAAAAGATTATCATATGTATTTTATATATCTCAATGCATGACACGCAGGGCTGGCGTTAGGCATTTTTGTACTTGTGTGGGTTCTAAATTCTGCCCCCAGTGCCTTTCCTAAATTTTAAAAGTTTTGCTATGTCTGTATTTTATTGCACTGTGCATCACTAAAATTCTAAAAATTCTGCCACACCGGCTCTGACCATGTATCATTTCATATTTACTCTCAGTGTTCATAGTATTTAAGGAATAAAACTAGCAGTATATATTTTAAATACATGTGGTTTTTAGAATAACAGAAATCTTTAAATAAATCCAAAAATTCTGAAATGCAGAGGAAACTTATTGAGAAAAGAAACTGAGTGCGTAAAGAGAAAGAAAATTATTCTTTAAATATATGTACAGTTAATATTACATAAATTAGCCATTTGTTTATAATTTCAGCCTGTACTACAGCTTCTCCCTTCTTTTTCTCACCAGAATGCAAATCATTTAGATAGTATTTAAACTGAGGTTTTTGTATCGTAAGACAGAGAGCATTTCTGGCTTCTGCTCGCACGCTGCATTAGTTTCTGCCAGCTGTGATAATTTGCAATTAATTATTCAGCTTTGCGTTATCGTTACCGATATTTGAATCTGTTACGATTATGAGTTACTGAGCCAGCTTAGATTAAAATTAAATTGTGTTGTCTTTGAGTGCTAGTCCACAATTTGAATTTGACTCTTCCTGTTTAGTTGCATCGCCATGAGCTGTAGTTCATTCTGCTAGCATAAGAACACGCACTTATATTCTAAGTTCTGTTTAAATAAAGAGGTTTACTCTAACTTTTATCTGACTTTATAGTTACTTTCAGACATGACGATAATTTGCTTCATGTATATCTAGAGTTTTGGACTATTTAACTTTTACCAGATCATATAGACCCTCATAGGTATATGTCGAGACATTGACAAGTTAGGAGATGAAGTAGAAACTAACGCGAAATTTATGAACTGTTTGCTTATTGAAACAAGTTTCTCATTGTTAGAAAAGGTGCTTAAAGAGAAGGAAATTGATAAAAATTAGCCATAATATCTGTGAGGGCTTCTAATTAAAAAGACGCATAAATATTTTGTTGAGTATTGTTGCTGCAAAACACAAACGTGTTGTAGCTTTTAAAGTATTATTATCCTGATGTTGTTTAAGAATCAGTGTCATAAATTACATGTTTTTTAAACTATGAAATATTATTAGACTGTGATTTTCATAAAATATTTAAAAAAAATAATTAAAATTTAATAGTGGCCGGGTAAATCTATAATATCTGCTACCTAAGGGTATCTAACTACCTAATTCAATTATTGGTAACTAATTGCTCACCTGTAAAAGTTATCTCTACATCGAGCCTTTTATATAATCACAAGATACAACACAAAAATGTAAAAATTACTATAAAACGTATTCCTTACAGCAAATTAATAATAGTGCATCCTACTTACTGATCGATTTTTTATTAGGTTGGTATAACGAAAGTGAAGTTCAGGCATGGGCTTTAATTGAATTTATGCAGTTCCAATTTGCTGATAGGTCCTTAATTTTTTCTTTAATGGTCCTTAAAAGTCCTTAATAGTACCGTAATTTCGCGCGTATAGTCCGCGGACTATCTGTGTTTAAAATGCGAATTTTTGAAGCTGCGGACTATCCACCAGTGCGGATAATACGCTGGTTGTTCACGGTTAAAATCGTTGAAATTTAAAAAACACGCTGTCGTGAACTGCCGATGATCAAATATAAAAAAAGAGCGAGATTCCAAGAAAAAATTCGTATGTATCGTATCGATAGTAAACCATAGAGCATAGTGCAGAACGAATGAGTAGTAGCAAGTAGAGCTCCTAAAGTCCAGGCTGGCACATCAAGCGATGCCGGGATATGAGCACTCACTTAGCGCAACCAGAGTCTTGTGTCCCAGTATCCTTCGCACTGCTTAAGCGCAACTGCCGGGAGGGGGAAAAGTAGTTGATGCGTCAGCTCGGTTTTTAGGAGCCTTAGTAGCAAGTACCTGGAGTACGAAAAAAAAGCGTGATTCGTTTACTTATAGCGTAGTTTGGCAACACCGAGTGAGTGGGGTCGAAGGTCACATTTCATTACCACTTATCACGAGGATAGCACGTTGCACAGTATTTTGTTTTCGTATTTTGTCTTTCATCTTCGATAACGTTGATGAAACATCGCCGGAGTTTTACTGCTGAGTTTAAACTCAAGGTAGTTGAGAAAGCTGAAAAAGATGGAAATAGAGAAGCGGGCCGTTATTTTGAAGTGGACGAGAAAGCGGTGAGAAATTGGCGCAAACAAAAGGATGTGTTAAAAAGCATGGGAAGAAAGCGATCCAATCGGCACGGAAAAGTAAAATGGACAGCTTTAGAGGAAAATTTACTGAGATGGGTTCTCGACCAAAGAAATGCCGGACGCTCCATTTCAACAGTTAAAATCCGTCTCCGAGCGAAGTCCATGGCAGAAGATATGCAGATAACGGATTTCAAGGGAGGAATAAATTGGGTTTACCGCTTCATGCGTCGTAAAAACTTGAGAGTTCGCAGCAGAACGACATTGTGTCAAGCTGTTCCGGACGACGTAGATGAAAAAAAAGCTTCTTTCCTTCAGTTTACAAGGAAACTTATTGCAGAAGGGAAGTATTCCCTAAAAAATGTTATAAATATGGACGAAGTTCCATTAACATTTGATTGCCCACCGAATCGCACCGTCGATACTTGTGGAGTGAAAACAATATCAATAATAACAACTGGTCAAGAAAAGACCCAATTCACAGTGATGCTCGCCTGCTGTGCTGACGGCACAAAGTTGAAGCCGCTCTTAATCTTTAAGAGAAAAACAATTCCCAAGGAAAATTTTCCTCGAAGCGTCGTAATACGGTGCAATGAAAAGGGTTGGTGCAACGAGGACATTATGCTCGATTGGTTTCAAGAAGTTTGGAAGAAGAGAGAAGGTGCCTTTTTCAATTCCAAAGGAGTACTAATTATGGATTCCATGAGGGCACACATAAAAGACAGTGTAAAGGCGGAAGCTAAAAAAAAAAACATCGGTGCTGAACTTAGCGTTATTCCAGGCGGTTTAACAAAAATCCTGCAACCTCTGGATATTAGCGTGAACAAAAGTTTCAAGTCCCACGTACGTGCTTGCTGGGAGATCTGGATGTCGGAAGGTTTACATACTTTCACAAAAGGAGGAAATATGAGACGCGCTTCATACACTGAAGTTGCCGAATGGGTCGATAAATCCTGGAAAAGTGTTAAAGTGTCAACCATCCGATCGGGATTTATAAAAGCCAGGATTGTTAGTGAAAGCGAGGAAATCACTGACAGTGAAGATAGTGATGTTGAAAATGAACTTTCGGACACTCTTCCCGAAAATATATTAGAACTGTTTAATTCTGATACCGATGAATCGGACTTTGAAGGTTTTCGTGAATGTAGTAGAATGTGTGATTAATTAATATATGATTAATTAGTAAGCACTGTTTTTTATTTGTATTTAGCGTTTTATTTCTGAAGGTATATTAGTAAGTAAGTACTTTTTTTCTATGTATACTTAGTTCTTTGTTTCTAAAATACATTAATATTGCCGTATTAAAAAAACGTAATTTCGGACGTATAGTCCGCGGACTATCCGGTGGTGCGGACTATCTGACGATTTTTGAAATTTTTTTATATAAAATCGTGCCTGCGGACTATACGATGGTGCGGACTATACGTGCGAAATTACGGTACTTAATTTTGATGTGCAGAAATGTGTACGAACCCTGTTAGATATAATAGTAATCATTGAAAAAATTTCATATGATTATGTTGAATATATTCAATAATTTAAAAATTTCGAAGATTCTGGTAAGATTTTAATAACTTGAAGAGTATAACTTCTTACAGGATAAATAAAACATTCTGCATTTTCTGTACACTCTACAGTTATATAACCTTAATAGGGTGAGATGCAACCTCAGTAAGATGAGAAAATTTCAAATAATTATATTGAATATTTTCAATTATTTAAAAATTTCGAATATTATGGAAGTATTTTTATACCTTGAAAAGTATAATACCTTTTACTGGATCTTTAAAACATTGTTGTAGTTACCTGTTCTTTAAAATAGGAGTTCATCGCTCTAAACGTTTAGAAAGTAATACAGAATTGCGTGACATGCATTTACATCTTTAGTGACATTATATTCATGGCACTTTATTGTGCTGCATTCATGTCACTCTATGGCTTTATATTAAAGTCGAAATAAGTTGTTACGTGAATGTTGCAGTACGACTTCACAACAATTTCACGACAACGTTGCAGCGAGACTACGTATCCATGTTGCAGTGCGACTTCACATCAACTTCGCAATGTGACGTCGAAAAAAGCGGACATTAAGCCGTTACTGTGACATTGAGGTCGTCACAATGCGACACATTTTCAATGTTGCAGCGATGTGCCGTGCTTTTGGGGCATTCTTATCAATTCATTCTTATCAATTCTTATCAATTCATTCTTAACAGTTTTCTTACATTCTTATCAATTCATTCTTAACAGCTCTGTCTATCTTTATTTCCATATCTATTCATTCTGAAGTGACATTCCCACTAGGAATTTTGTGTCAAAGAAACAAAACAGCTTTAGAATTCACAGTCTGAAAACTTGAAATCTTAAGTACACTAAAAACTAGTCAGGCGCTTTCAACCATTCATCCACGAAATGTGGGCACGACAATAACAACAATCAATTTGAAAGCTTTTACCTTCGTAGAAGAGAAGAATTTCTTTATTGTGTTTCTCCATCGGGCTTATATCCAACCAATAGATTTTGGATGACTAATGAAACCAAAGAATGGCTGACAAAACATGAATAACGAGAAACAGTCATTCCAATTGTGCCATTATAAGATTAACCTGACCTGACAACGAAATTTTTTCAGTAATTTCACGACAAGGTATTATAAAAGGAAGACGAAAGGAATTCACTTGTAAATGTGGTGTTTTGAATTACAAGTTTGTATACTAAATAAGTTAGCATTTATAATGACTTAAATTCATTTTATTATTAATACTTAAAATACATTACTTACTAATTTATAATAAACAATATAAAGCAGTATTTGATTAAATAACCCTTTTTTTCTAATTTTTAAAACTAAAATATATTATTCCAGAAAATAGTTTCGCAGGTTCTGTTTTATTTTGCAGATATTTTGGTAAAGAAATGAGTGCAAATATGGAGCACTTAAATAGGTGAACATTGCAATAATAACAATCTAAAATAAAATTTATTTTATTTAAGTCCCGCATATGCTAATTTCCTGATAGTTTCCTTAAGTAGAACCTTATTGAACAGACTTTTAACATTTATGTAGAATTAATATTTTAATACATCTTTAGAGCTAAATTTAAAAAGTTCCATTGGATTTTAATTCTTAATTACTTCTACATCGTTAAGCGCTTATTTTTTAATTATTCCTTGTATGAAAAACAGTGAAGAAAAAAAGTCTCAGATGAAGACATAATAAATCTAAAATTTATAACTATCTATAGAATAATTAAACAATCGAAAAATTTTGTTACATAACATAAATATAAAGATAAAAGAGAAACTTTTATTGCAAGCGCTTCCTGAACACAGATAATTTTGTAATTCAATTTAAAATTCGATCAAAATTTTTGTAAAAAGAAAAGTTAAGTATTATCATACAAAAAATGATATTTTTCTGATAGAAGTTTAGACATTTCCTTCAAAGAATCACCGAGTAGTCTCATTGAGACAGAAATTTAGATATTTCCTTCAGAGAATCACCAATTAGTCTCATTGCGGAACAACTCAATTTGAAATTTTCCCTCGATAAGGAAATGCATCTAGAAGTCTAGTCACTAATCCCTAAATTTCCCTTCCTCTTGTGAGATAAATGCACCCCTCCGAGAATCCATTAAACTAGGCCCAAAGATCTTTGTTGAAAGTAGGAGGTGATTTCTTAAAGGGGGCACAGCATTTTGTTCAAGATCTCCTGTCCTTTCAAAGCCTTTATCCCAACGCCCCGTCGTCTAAACGTTAATCATAGCCTTCATCTCCAAACCGTAATGAATGTCAATTTTTATAGTAACTGATGGTCTCCTAAGAATATAAAGATAGGGTCACTGTGATAGAAAGCGGAGCAAGCTTTGTGACTGGTGGAACCTGTGTTTGAAATGCCATATTCTTGTTTGTGTGAAAATGAATTAGTAATTCAAAGAAAACATTTTGGTAAAAGTTTACAATTGGGTGCCCCTTGTTTTTTGGTGATTCTATTTTGATGCCAATGAGACACAATTTCAAGATGGCCGCTACACAAAACCAAAACAAGAAGTCAAAGAATTTCACAAACTCTGTGTCCATGTACACATCGACCTATTTTCACTTAAAAAAACATCAGAGAATTGCACAGACTAGTTATTCCACATTGCCTTGGCTTTGTCCATGTGCACATCGATTAATTTTTAAATTAAGATTAATAAATCAAGAAGCTAAAACCTCTCATAGTAACCAGAAATAGGGTTTCATCGCCAAAACTGAACAAAACTTTTCGCCAATTGAAAGGGCACCCAATTTTACACTAGAGCCGTATTGTTTTCTCTTGCAAGTAAGTTTGGTACTACTCTTATATATGGCCTCGCCAAATGTGGTGATATGTGTTCTATGCTGGTTTTTGGCGCAGTTATGTGTTCATTGATGGTTTTTAGCACGATGTTGTTTGTATGGCAACCCTTTTAACATAGAAACTTTATTTTGCTGTAGTGGTTCGTTGGTTTGGTGGGCGTTTTTAAATGGCTTATGTTGCAGTGAAAGACATGGTGGCAAAATTTCAGTTGCATATTTTGGATTGTGTGCGAGGTAAATTTAGTATTAAAAGGTATGATGTTGGATTTGTTAGCGAGTCTTTTGTTCACGGGTGTGTTTATACAGATTTTATTCACAAATGTATGCTGGACTTTGTATTCTCTGTGTCTCAGAAAATAGGGTGGAATGGTAAAGTGGTGAAAATTGATGTGTTTTGCTGATGGTTGAAATTCATATTTCTACTATTTGAAGAAGCGTTCACAATGGTAAGTGCATTTTATTTCATTGTTGTTCTTATTTTGTAGAATGTTATGTTCATTGCTTTTTTGCTATGAATTTCTGTCGTTATTGTTCTTTTTTGAATTGCTTGTAATTTATTTTGTTGATTTGTGTGCAATGC
>KK121211.1:24878-44857 GCA_000611955.2 Stegodyphus mimosarum
GCGATGCCTAGATTGTGCAATTTGCTAATGTTTTTAAGTTAAAACAGAACGCTGTGTACATGGTATTGTTTGAAATTCATTGTTGTTCTGTTAGTTTATTTTAGCGAGGTGTGCGCAATTCCTAGATTCCTATGTTGCATAGATTGTGTAACTCTCTGATTTTTTTAAAGTTCAAACAGATCTCTGTGTACATAGATTCATGTCAAATATTTTTAGTTAGAAACTTTATGTTTTTGGTATCTAAATTTTTTTGTTTTTGTTTTGAATTTTTGGTGTAAATTGTGTGTTAAAAATGTGGTTTTTGCAGGCATTTTAAGATTAAAGTTCGAAATGTAGACAAAAAATTTAGATAGTAATATGGCACTGTGGAGATTCTCGGCAAAAATCTTTGAATAGAAATTTGTCGCCAACTGAGGGCGTGTATATGAGAAGTTCTTTATTTTTTTTTATAATAGTACAATTTTAAAATTTGAATTTTATTTCTATATTTTTGATTTTTAATATGTTTTAAAATATTAACATTCTGCTGTTATACAGGGTGAATCTGAACAAGAGGGCAAAACCTTAGGTTGTGATGGAAGGCAGCTCTACGAGCAGTATTTGTCATAGATTGTATGGTTGGAACACAAGGGTTGAGAAGTTAAAAGGTAGTTTTCCACTGTCACATTTAAAGAACTAATACTTGAATGAGAGAAGATACTTCAGAAAACATTTTATTTAAAAACATGCTCATAGAAATTGCTCAAATGATCTGCCAGCTGTAATGCAGGCAGGCTTCACACCTGCAGATAGGGATTGATGCATATTTGTGAAGCTACCAGGTATCCCCTACATCAGCGGCAATAACAGCAATCCTAATGGCTAGATCCATATTGGTTTCAGTGAAGCACTTGTAGATATGCTTTTCATATGGCTTCACTCAAAAAACTGTAGGAGAGATCTTGGTGGCCAAGCTATGGGACCACCTTGACCAATCCATTGTCGTGGAAATTTTGTGGTTCGTAGAACCAACAATCCTCTCAGCAATCCACGGTAAAAAATGCTGTTGGTGCGAGGACCAACCCGTTTTGTACCATTTATTTACAATGCCAACAGCAGCTTACTGTTTGCGTTCCGACCATACATTCTGTGACGAATATTGCTATTTTTTTCTTTGTTTTGGCAAATTTACCTTAGAAGAGTTTCCAGAAAATTTGTTATTTTGCATTTCATTCATAATTTGAAATAGCATTTACTTTATTTCACATCTTTGATACAAGCATTTAAATGGTAGCATAAGAAAATTTGGGGTTAGAATAGATTTTAAGGTACCCCTTGTATTATGGCTTAGTTGTTGTTTCATTTATCGCCAAGGTGTTATTTCATTTATGGTAACCGGACTAGTTGAATGTTATGGAAACCCTAGTATGACGTAATCGTTTGCATTTTTCTGGGAAATTTGGAATTATGGGATGTTTTGTATGGGTTTTGTAGTGTATGTTGGTTGGGAAGTATATTGCTTGTTTCATTGTTTAGACGGTAGAATGGCTGAATGTAGCAAGATTAATTTGAAGTTTCTGTATGATTTGGAACAAAAAGGAAAAAGAGCATTAATTGACTGGTGTGTAAATGAAGGTTTACTAAGTAACCATTAAGTGGCCTGGATGTAGGAAGGATATGCGTTTAGTTGAACGTAAAAATCGTTTAGATGGATTTGAATGGGTTTGTAGGAAGAAAGGTTCAGATGGTCAGTATGTCAAGCGTTCGATCAGAATGGGTACCTGGTTTGAAAAAAGTCATTTGAGTATGATTGATATTTTGATTTTTACATGGCTTTGGGTATATGAAGCGATTTCGAAAATTATCAAGATGGAATTGAATATTAATAATGATGAGACGGTAATGGATTTGAAAAATTTTTGTAGGGATGTGTGTGTGGGTATTTGTCTTCGGAAAAGTGAAAAGATTGGGGGTGCGGGAATTGTTGTTGAAATAGCTGAAAGCAAATTTGGGAAACGGAAGTATAATAGAGGTAAACGAGTGGTGGGAAAGTGGGTGTTTGGTGGAATAGAACGAGGGACAGGAAGGTGTTTTTTAGAAGTGGTTGACGATAGAAGGAAAGAAACTTTATTGGATGTACTTGAACGAAATATTTTACTAGGTACAACTATTATATCTGACTGTTGGAAGTCCTATAATTGTCTTTCTGATAACGGATCTGTTCACCTTTCCGTGAATCATGCGTTGACGTTTAAAGATCCAGAAACGGGAGCTCATATAAATAATATTGAAGGCATGTGGAGTGTTGTGAAAAGAGATTTCCCGAAAAAATTTCATTGACGGTCGGGAACCACGCAGGATATTTTTTACTCTTATTTTTGAGAATTTATGTGGCAACGCTGATATACGGATTCGAGTTCAGATGATTTTAGGAAGTTTTTGGAGGATGTTAAGGAATTTTGTGTGTCATAGATGGAAGATGAAGTAACTTCTGAATAGTGTACGTGTATATTTTCTTTTTGTAGTGCTTAAATGTATAACATGTTTTTCCTTTTTTAAGTTATTTTATTGTTTGGTTTAAAATGTAGTTTGTTGAGATTATGTATTTTTTGTTTGCCTGTACTGTAGAATTATGTGCTCCTTTGACTTTTTATGTGAAAATATATCGATGTGTACATGGACAAACTCAAGGGAGTGCGTAAAGCATACTTTGCACAATTCTCTGATTTTTTTTTAAGTGAAAATAGGTCGATGTATACATGGATAAAGTCAAAGTGTACGCAATGCCATTTTTGTGCAATTCTCTGTTTTTTTTTTAAGTGAAAATAGGTCAATATGTGCATGGATACCGAGTTTGTGCAATTCTTTGTCTTGTTATTTTGTCTTTCAGTAGCAGCGATTTAGCGTAGTTTGTGCAATTCTCTGATGTTTTTTTAAGTGAAAATAGGTTGATGTGTACATAGATAAAGTCAAGAAACTGTGCAATGCCATTTTTGTGCAATTCTCTGATTTTTTTAAGTGAAAATAGGCCGATGTGTACATGGATACCGTGTTTGTGCAATTTTTTGTCTTGTTATTTTGGCTTTGTGTAGCCACGATTTTTTGCACGAAGATTGCCGCTATGCAAGCCAAAATAAGAAGTCAAAGAATTGCACAAACTCAATATCCATGTACCGCCCAAAATCGTCAAATTTCACCAAGGGGTACCCTGAAGTATATTTTTACTGAATTTGCATTAGAGCTGTTATTATTGCTGGATTGATACCAGGAGTAAAAGTATTATATGTGTATTATGTCAGGTGTTTTTGTTTCAAAATGTTGCATTCATATAGTTCATTATTTTGAAATTTTAATACATTGTCCTTTTGCAAGTGTGTACACTTGCTGTATTTGAGATTTTTCCAGTTGCTGAATAATTAGTGTTTCATTTTTATATTTATAAGTTTTTTTAAATTCAAATTCATCTTTTTATATAATGAATGTATTGGACATGACTTCGAGGGCATTAACTTGCATATTTTAAAACAGCTGGCATATAATTCTTTTTTTTTATTATTTGGCCAGTATTAAATTTTGCCAAAACTATTACAGTCTTTAACAGTACACTGACAGCCTGATGCTAGCAGTAGAATTTTCATGTAGCTTATTACTATAATTAAGCAGAAATCAATTTTTATGATTAGATTTACTATGTTATTAAATATGTAAGTAACAGTACCATTTTATTAGTTCTTAAGAATGTCCTATTATAAGTATTTTAAATTTCTGCTAAATTAGAAATTTTGTTCAAAATATTGACATTTTGTAATTTTTTATAAAATGTTTCTCAGATTCTTTTTTTCCTTTGAAGAGGAAGGGGAAATTTCTTTCAATTTCTAGATTTTTAAAAAATTGTATAGGCATATAGCTGTGCCTTTTGGTGTATTAAAAAATTCTCTGTCATATGATTTGTCTTTAAAAGGTGATTGCATGTAATCCAAAATCATACACTTTCATTTTCTTTGATATACTATTTTTCGGGTACAGTATATGTCAATAACAGGATGTCTGACATGCAGAGTGTCCTTTTAGAAAAGCACTATATGTATAAAATTAAGTTTGGAATTGCACAAAATTAATTGATAAAAATTTATTATATTTGTTACAAAAAAGTGAAAGATATACATTTATTTACAACTAATAAAGAGGTTTAATGTATAAAATGCAAATTCTAAAAATGTCTAGCAGCAATCTGAACATGTGAAGGTGAAACAGAATTGCAATGTTTTGTAAACACAATTTTTATTGCCATATTTTTTAATTTGACTAAGTAAATGGTCAGAAAAACCATATATAATAATATAGTTACTCTTCTCAGTTTAAAGTACCAAATTGCTATTCGTTAACCATAGATGACTGTCAGGTAATTTTTTTTTTTTTTTAAAGTTTTATATGACTGCTTTGCTAGACGTACGGCAACCAAAATAAAAATAACGAATGTTGATGTGATGAGAAAAAAATTGAAAAGCAAAGAAGGCTCTATTAAATGCACCATATAACGAACATAAGTAAATTTTACCCTTGTTGTTAAATAGTCAAAGGTGTTTCCTAAAATTTCCCTTGATTTTTGTTTTTTCTGTCATTTATATTTTCTTTTTATACTTTTACAGCAAAATACAGCATTGTGATTGCTGCCCTCATTGTACTGGTTGTGGATGCATGGAAGGCTTATAAATTAGCAACTGATGTCTCAATTAAGGAATGGCAATTCTTCAGCCATTAATTCTATCATGACAGCTGAGCTGTTGGTGTTTTTGTATAGAAACTTTGTATTCATATGTTTTATTTGCATTCATGTAATGTTTTATTAGCTATTCTGAATTTATTTTATTTTGTATTTCCCACTATTTATGTTTATATATTTTTCTTATAATAAAAATTATCTCAGTTGTTGAATAATTTATATTTCTAGTAATTATATATATATACACACACACATATACATATATTTGATGATTCAGTTCTGTCAATATATGTAAGAAACTTGCTGTATAGAATTTTCAGTTTAAAGGAATCAACTTATTTTTGCTGTTATGAAATTCTGTAGTATCTTCTACTAGGCTGCAAAGTTAAGGAGATGAAAAATGCAATAAAAAATTTTTCCAGTTTATTCTTGAACAATGCTTGTTTAAACTATGTGGACCCAGTTATATGAAAATTTTTGTAGTAAATATGCTGTAAAATTTTTTTAGATTTTCATCAACTAAGAAACTCTATGCCAGGGGTTCTCAACTTTTTTTGCCCCATACACCTCTTTACTACTGCAAAATGAACCATTATCCCTCTCCTTTCCAAAACTCATAAAATGCATATACCAAAAATTTTCATTTATTTAGATTATTTTTTAATGTGTTTTGTAAATTAAACAAGAAAAGTTCACAAAATTTTGATAAATACCAAAACTAGAATAAAAGTGGTATAGTAAAACTAAATACTTAACAGGTAAATAAAAGACTGCTTACATTTTCTCCTGATATTATGAAATTCTTCCTTATAGGGGAATTTTCACCAGCTGAGAAGCCCTGTAGTATACAGTAAAAAAACGGAAAATGTTTTTCATGAGTGTATGCAAGATGCCTGATCATTTTATCATTTGCTATCAGAAAGTATATACAAATCTAATTGTACCTCTTCTGTATGTGTGTGTGTGTGTCAATTACTAATAATTGAGGGGTGTTGTATCTTATATCAGATTTCTCACTTACCTAGTAATGTTGAGAAGCTAAAAATTGATTGGTGAAACTCAGAACCTTTTTGTAATATTCCAAGGAATTAAAGTATAGACCAATCTTCTTAAACAATAAAAAAAGAATTTTTTTATATGGTAAAAACTGAATAAAAATTGCCCTCTGAAGAATACAAATCAAATCATGAGCTCTATTTTTCACGCAGAATATATTTTACCTACCTCAAATTTGATACAATTTCATCAATCAATAACTCTTCTTTATATTTTTTGGTGATATTTTTTTATTCAAATTTTTCATTCAAAATATAATTGTTCTGTAACCCAGATCTTTAATAGTGCAATTGCCATTCAAAAATAAGTAATATAAGAAGTTCCTTCATTGTATGTTTATGTATCATAATAAAACTGCATTAATTATTCTCTCATCATTCAGGTACAATTATTAGCTTTTCAGTTCCATTTTGAAACACCGTAACAGTGATATTTATTAGGAATGATGTACTGTTATAATTTTTTCCTCCAACAGAATGGTAATTTGTTTCTAAATCTAATATTTCCTTTTGAAAACTTTTTCTTTAGTTGCATATTTCCTGTGTATAATTTCATTTGCTCCATAGTAAAGAGTAAGGTGCATTTTCGCGTTTCTAGTTGTTTCATCAATTTTACAATAAATGTGTAAAATTATTTAAATTTCTTAACTAGTTTATTATATTTGGTCTGAAAATTTTTGCCACAGAGATTCGGAGAAGTAAAAAATTGTACTCCTTTGTGAACTTTTTGTAGGATAAATCTGAGGTAGGTGTTTTTTTTTGTTTTGAATATCTTAATATTTTAACTTTCCTAGATTACCTTAAGTCAAAAACATCACTTAATGCATGGCATAAAAAATATATACTAATGACATCTTTATGTTGTTAATCAGATTTTATCAATAGTATATAATTAGAAGCAAAATTTCTCAGCCATTGACAGTCCTTCAACAGTGTGGGATATCATCACATTATTCAACCACTCCCAGTTCTCGTATTGTTGAATGGTCAAACATATTTTTTAAAATTTTCATTTTACTTTTCCCACTTCTGTGACTTTATTTATTTATTTATTATTTTTGCAGTGCACTGATTGTTGCCCTGATCACCCCAAACAATATCTGACAGTACATGTTTCGTCAAATGATTATGGAAAACCAAAATGCACGTATCAAACGTGCTGTGGATAAGAAATGGAGGCCTCTGGGAGAAGAGACAACTTGTGACTCCAAACAACCTATGATTATTGAATATTTAAATAATTCTATTACATTTTCCCAGTATAAGGACATAGTTAAAAACTACTGGAGAGCCTGTAAACTAATGGCTTAAGTGGTAGCTAATGTTTGGCATTTCTAGAATAAATAAATGGAAAACCAAAATAGTGCTTAACTTTATTCCTTTTGCTGTATAAAATTAGTTTTATTCATTAATTGTTTGCTTCATGCACTATTTGTGTTAATTTTGTTTTGTAATTTTTATTTTTATTTACTAATTATACCTAGTTTTACTGAATATATATAAATTATTGATGGTTTTTATTTAAAAAAGAAATGTTTAGTTTTTAGTATTTGCCAACATTTATATTATTTATATACAGATATTTTTTGTCTATTCTTTAACTCTGCCTAGAACTAAGTAACTATAAGAGCATTTGTTGTGGAATGGTAATGGTCTTTAAGGATTCAACAAAAATATTTATTTAAAAGTTTAATGTGCAGAAAAGATGTCATAGATTATTCTAATTGAAATGTTATTGACATAAGATAAAAGTTTATGTCCTAAGTTATATCCATAAATGTATTTAAATTAGATGAAATTCTATTGTTAATTTTAGATTTTTTATAATTTAGGAATTTCAGATTTATACCCCTGCATATTGTGGTATAAACTTAATAATTAAGTATGGAAAATAGACATTAATGCTTTTAAAATTTTTTTTTTGTTGTTTATACTGCTTATTTTTTGGCTCTTTGAAATCAAATAACAATCAAATTCCATAAATTTATTCCTCGTGCATTTTATGACTTGATTCATTTTGGGTCTTGCTATTGCATCTTACACACACAGATTTATGTAATCATTTATATATATTTTTGTATATTTTCTCCACTGAAAGTAATTTTGTGTTTGACAGTTTTACTTGAAATAAAAGAGGAAGATGATGATGGTTCTTCACTATCAAGAAGAAAAAAAATATATACTTCAGCTGCTTCATTTCAACCACAGAATGTGCAGAAAGAAAGTGATGGTAATTCTTTATATATTTTTTCGTCATGCAATAAATCATTCAGTCTAGAGCATAACTGGCAGACATATAGTCACATTGGTGAAAGCATCTTTGTTTAGGTTGTGCAAAAATTCATTTATATAAACCTATATCCCAGGCACTGGGATGTACAAGTCCCAAATAATTTGTTGGTGCAGTATTCTTTGGGAGCTCAGGATACTTTCTCTTTGGGAATTGGAATTACATTGCTTTGAGACGTAATGATTATATTCAGCACCAAGAGATTGCACTGTTTTGCTGCAGTCCATTGAGATACACTGAAAAACATTTCGGTCTTTTGAACCCATAGTGCTTGTGAATTTGATGTATTTTTTAGGGAAAAGAATAATATGTATCTTCATTCTTATGTGTTTAATTATTTATTTAGTTTCTTAAGGATTTTGCAACTTTTGGTACTCTTTTTTAGCTAGTATGTTTATTATAATTTCTCATTCAGTGTGAAATAATGGCTAAACATTAAAACCATGTCACGAAAGAAGAAATTTCTTGATATATCACATGGCGAGATGAGCTCAATAAAATAAATATCTGTGGGGTGTGTTTCTGTGAAGAATATTTTTTAATGACTGAGAACAATGATTTTTCTGTGTAAATGGATCTAGGAATTTCTTCAGAACTGGAACTTTCATATTTCACAGTCAACTACAGATTAACTGTGGGCAGTTTTACCAGGCGATCAGGACTAAAGCCAAAGTTCTGTGATAAGAACTTTATTACATAATTTTTTAATGAAGAGCTAATAAACAGAATTGTGAAGAAAAGCAGTCATTATGCTGCTCAAGCAAAAGAAGGGAGATGAACATTTGTTCTGAGTGGAAAGATTACATCTTGCAGACTAGAAGAATGTTACATTCAAGCAAATATTCTTGTTTGTAGCAGTGGCATTGCTGTGTGGATGTATAGAAAGGAATTTGCTACGTAATTGTTACAGTAAATGTGAAATGATTGAAATTCCTTGTTCTGCCTGCATTTAATAAGGTTCTGGAACATTTTAAAACTAGCATTATGACATTTTCAGTTTACCTGTGCAGTAAGGTCATCATTTGTGGTGTATATAGTCATTTTGAATGCAGCTTAATTAGTGGCAAAAATCTGGACGCTTTTGAATTTTAAAATGAAATATGTTGTAATTTAGTTTATTAAATTAATTTTTGTTAGAGGGTTAAAAATACTTAAAAAAAAATTCTTTTTTTTCACTCTTGCAAATTTGCATGGCAAACATTTCTCTTTTACAATATAAATCATTAATATTAATTTTATATGCTAAGCAAAAAATTTTCAATCTACAGTTTCGTAAAATGTAATGTTTATTTTTTAAAAGTAAAGTACAAGTATGTAGAGTATTAAAAATGAAATAAATTGCTTACAATCTTTGTCTTTGCAATTTGCACATTGATTAATTGAGTAGCTCGTCTTATAAGCAAGGCCCACAGACATATTTACTTTACCTTTCTCAAACATTCACAGTTTTATTTTTCTTGCATAGATTAATTTGATATCATTCATGCTTATTACCTGAAGAAACATCATTAGCTTCTCTTGAGAGTAAAAAAGTTCTTTGAGGAAATGTAATTTTCTGATTACTGTTTGGTCACGTCTAAAATAAAAACATAGTATGTAATGTTTGCATTGCCAGTAGTCTCCTTATAGATGATCCATCAGTGTCATAGATAATCAAAGTTAATAAAAGACACATGTACTGATCAGCATCGGGGTGAGACTTGACGGAATGTCTTCAGGTCATTTGGTCCAAAACATCTATTCCATCTTTGGTTGTGTTGTAAAAACATATAACGTTGGGTTTTTTTTTTGTCTCATTTGATTCAACTTCCAGATTTGGATGAAGTGAACTCATAAGTAGAATATTTTTGTTATTTTTCACTGGTATGATCTTTTTCTCTGATGTGAGAGATATATTATCATAATTGTGAACCTTACAAAATTCAAAGATAAAAAGAAATTGTTAGTAGAAGCATTTCGTATTGTGTTATAAAAGACTTCAGTCAATCAATAAACTGCATGCTTCCCTACAGTTTCCTCATTTGGTCTACTTTCATTTTTTTTTCCTGAACAAGAATACATTTACTGGTTTTTATCATATCAGCTAAAAGCCAAATTTTATGCTGAGTGTATTGTATTTTTGTGGCATATATTGAATAAAGATGTATCTTGCCTTTGGAGAGAATAGTTGTTCATCAATTGTAATTTTTTTTGTCTAGTTTGTAGCACAATAAACAATTCTGAAGTAAAAGCAAATTGATCAGTTTGTGATCTTGGCATTCGAGGTGACTTTTAATTAAAGTGCACGCATTTCATTTTTTCCCCATGAATCTGTCCCTTGGCATTGTTTCACTCAAGAATTTTAGGCCCCAAGATTTGAGCCATAAAAGCAAAACAAAGTCTTTCGATTATCCTTTGTCATGAGTATATAATAAAGCGATAGAAAGTGCCTACTTCCCAATTTTTGATGTGCTTTGGCTTCTGTGCAGTGTTGTATTAATTCTGCTTTTTTCTTATCAAACGCTCTCACACCAGTTTCTTGTGAAACATGTTAAAAGTGGAACCCTTCCAATTTTCTAAAATTTTTTATTTTTCCTGCAGTGTACCATAATTTGCTAGATCTTGGTATTTTGATTTTCTTCATTTTTAAAACAGCTAATTTGTCTTAGTTTTCTGAATGGACAATGGCTTGTTCCACACCTTCATTATCATTTTGAACCGCAGATTTCCTCAGATGTTTCCCTGTCTTCAACTAAATTCTGCTTCAGTGCTGATCGTTGACTTCTGCAATGCAATCTCTTTTTGTTAGAACTTTATTTTTAAGATTAGTTGAAATCATCTTCGTCTGACAGTATGGAAATCATGAAGGAATGGCATTCTTCTCATGACCAGGTAGTAAAATTTTGTAACACTTTTTATTAGAAAATGCAATAGAATTGTCATTTGATGAATCAGCTTCATTTGTAGTTAGAATAATCCATTAGAAATCAGATGAAACAGAGTAAATTTCTTTCAACTAAAATTTGCTTCAGTGCTGATCGTTGACTTCTGCAATGCAATCTTCTTTTGTTAGAACTTTATTTTTAGGATTAGTTGAAATCGTCTTTGTCTAACTGTATGAAAATCATGAAGGAATGTCATTCTTCTGATGACCAAGTGGTGAAATGTTGTAACATTTTTCATTGGAAAAAGTAGTAGAATTGTCATTTGATGAATCAGATTCGTTTGTAGTAGTTAGAATAATCCATTAGAAATCAGATGAAATAGAGTAAATTTCTGAATTCAGTTCTTCATAAGAACTAATTTTTAAAACAGGATTAGCATTGAATAATTTTTGTAAAATTTTTGCTGTAGCGAAAAATTTACAGATTAGTAAAAATGGTCAGAGGCCTCGAAGGCAAGTGAAATGAAGCATGCTGTGGGACACAGAACAAGGCAAAGAACATGCTAAAGCATTAAGATAGACAAGAAACATGAAACCCATTTTTGAGGAGGGAGAATGTTACTTTGGTTCCAACCAGCTATCGAATAATGTCTGGCATGAAACACAAAGAAAACAAAAATAAATGGTGTCAGAATAATGGTGCAGCTGATACATCAAGCTGCATTAGCCGTTTTATTTAGAGAAGAAGAAAAATGACTGTTACCCATGATTCTAGATACATGCAGTTATAATTTAAAAGGTAATCAAAATAGGCCAAATAAGTTATTTTATTGCCTTGTTATGTATTTAGGGAAGGTAAAAAAATATGAAAGTATTTATTAAGGAAATTTTTAAAATATGAAGACTTTAATTTCGTTTGCTGTCAAAATGGCCGCTTTCATTAATTTAGTTTGTGGTCAAAATGACCGCTTTCATAAATCTAGCATTAAAAAATTATGCTTTCTGCATTTAGCAAATAATGGTACACTGCTACCAAAGATGAATTCAGATTATGTCTGCCTCTAGAATTTTAGATAAGTGCAAAATTTGGAAATATTGGAACCTTTTAGATTCTGTATTTTAATCATAATTTTAAATCTTTCTCGTTTTAAATCTTGATAAAATGCAGAAACCATAGAATTAAATATGTAGCATGTTTTTGTGAAATTAATGAAACATTTAATACCTAAGAGAACTGAATTTTAAACACACTCACACCAGGGGAAAAAAATTCTTTTAAATGCAGCATTGAGGTATATTTTGTTTTATCAGCGTTGTGCTACAACAATGTTTAGCAGCATTGTTGTGGTATATTTATTTTGGTATAAGTAGTTTAAGCAATTTCATTTTTGTCCTGTTATTTTCTGGGGAATTTTACATAGTTTCTTCTTCAAGGTCCCTCTATTCAAGTCCTGTAACTAATGTTCTGAGAAATGTCACTAAAATGTTCGTCAAAATCTTTTCATTCTGAACAAGTTTGACACTATCATCATAATTATGGGTGATATTTTCGGGATTTAAATCCATTTTAGAAAATTCAGTCTCCGTTGATTAATAATGAAACCATTATCTTCAAAAATGATTTCATTTGTATCATTCTCATTTACCATTTGTCCATATATTTTAGCAGTTCAAAGATTTTGCATTTAGTTGGTGATATCTGAAACCATCAAATTTTTGGCTATCATCCTCATGAAATATAGTAGCTGGCTATAAATTATACTAAGCACTTTTTATAATATCTACAGACACGTCCTTTCATGGTCTTGCTGGGATCCACACATCACATTTACTATTAAAATCTTCCAAGAATTCTATTTCTGCTGTTCAGAAAATCTAAAATCAGTTTTGAAGAAGGGTATCGTTAAAGGCTTTATTGCATGTAAAATTAGATATACTTTGGTATAGTAATGGATGTATTGTTTAGACAAAAGTATAAGATGAAGGTGAGTTGTCTCATTAAATTTTCAAATAATATGAACTAACACCAATAGAACTGACCCATAATCAGGACAATCTTTGCATCATCCAGTAAACCAACTAATTTCAAATGTTACCAGATTTCGGATATGAAATGATGTATATATACCAATCATTCATTTATATTTGTGTCATTCATGTTCATATTTTGAATGATGATAAGGATTTTTACTCCTGAGGCGGTGAATTTTTTTCAGTTATAAAATTTTAAAATTTGCGTATTTCTGGAATGTTTGCACATGTCAGAATCTGTCAGTTTCTCTTCAGGTTTTTAATGCAAGTTGGAATCTTTTTAGCAGAAATTGCATATTTGTTGCATAGCACATTTTTCAAGAAATGACGTGTTCTGCCAGCATTCTAAATTTGTTCTGAGGGTAACCTTTTTTCAGTGAATAATTTCAGTCAATTTATGGGGAAATTGTTCAACTCTATATCAGCTCTTGCTTTTTAACCTGAAACTGCTTATATCACGATGATTTTCAAATTTGCATGTGCTAAAAGTCAAATATATGCTGTAAGGTTTCCATTCTGTTTACTCATGAAATATTTTGGCTTGAGCTCTTAGCATTGGATATATCAGTGTTACTTGCTTGCTCTGAAGCTGTGTCACCCATTCACTCATCATCTTGTCATGACTGTCACTTTTAGGATGATGAATGATTTTTCTCTCTGTCTTTTCATATGAGATGTAATAATATTCGGAAAAAACTCTGAGAGCCCTTTTTTCATTTTAAAAATCATATAACTTTCTCTACTGCTCTTATAGCATTACCATGCATAATATGCCTTTATTCAGTTTTTCTAGCAATTCCATTTTTTTGCTTGCTTGACATCAAAACAATACGTTTGCTTTGCATACACAGCTGCAGCTCCAAAATTAGGAATTATTTTTGTCATAATCAAAACATGAAGCTTAAATTTTTAGATGCTGATGATAATAATAAACTTTTCATGGTAATAAGTCGGTTCAAATAAGAAAAGAAAGCACAATTCAGAATACTAGCTGAGCGCAAGTTCGTAATCCTATCACTTCTTCCCTGCTACAACAACAAAAGAAAACAGGTATTGAAACTTTCCACTGCAAACAAGCTGGTCTCTGGCTTATTATATGCAGGGCTAGAAAAGATAGAAAAATGGTTCTCCATAGTTCAAGGGCCAAAACTATGTTTCGCTGACCAGCAAGTGTTTAAATACGAAACAGCATGAAGGATAATTCAGTAATGTGAAATATGATGGTATTTCTCAGAAAAAAAAAGTGCAAGCTAATCAGAAGGAAAATTGATTTACGGCTTACTTGTTTTTTTTTTTTTTTTTTTTTCAGAGTATCATATTTTCTGTTCCTACAGTATGTGAAAAGGAAAACTTCTACAAGAAAAAATGCTCCGTGAAGTTTCAGAAAACACATCGTTCTAGTTACTGAATGACAGGCTTTATATTATATTTGAAATTTTAAGAGCAGTATTATTCCAATTTACAATCCAAAAAGAAATCTGGTTATTGATGATGTTGCTTTTAAATTATGAATGACTGAAAGCTGTGAATTACTTTTGTAGGCATGTGTTTTTCATCAGTATCGTCTTAAAATGTATAAGTGTTAGGGATTAAAAGTTTACAAATTGTGTGATCTAAATTTACACTTATGGCATGAAATTTTATTTATGAAACAAGAATGAAAGGTTGAAGCAAGTCAGAATCTGCTGTCCTACTTTTAGCAGAATATGTGAATGTAAAAGTGTATTTCCTATTTATAGGTACCTTTTCTATGTCCCTCAGCTCTTTCTAGACTGAAGGATTAACTTTTAAGAACAGGTACAGTGGAACTGATAGATTAAACAAAAAATGTTTATTTAAGTCTTTACTGTGCAAAAAAGTGAGCATAAATTATTCTAGTTAAAATGCTGTTGATATAAAGCAAAAGTTTGTCTTAAGTCCCATCCATTAGGATATTTTAATTTCATGCAATTCTGATGTTTATTTCAGCTGTTTTATCACTTAGAAATTTGAGATTTATATGACTACATCTCAGGGTTAGTGTAACATTGGTAATTAAATATGGATGTTTAAATGTAAACATTTGTAATTAAAAAAAAAACAGTTTTGTTTACACTGCTGTTTTTTATTTCCACAATTTTTTCTGTTTGAAGTGAAGTAATAATTAAATTTCATTAATTGTGTATCATGCATTTTATGATTAATTAATTTTATATTATGTATGTATGTGTACATATATGTTAAATATAAAATATCTACCTTTCTAATTAACAATAGCTGTTCAACTCTGCTTCCTCTTCATATTAAAAGTAGTAGAGCAATAACTTTTCTAATATAATTTTTACTTCCTGCAATTCTGTAAACTGATCCATCATATGATCTCTGTTGCACAATTATTCCTGGAATGCAATTAAATCTTAACCCAGCATCCGAATGTCAGAAATTTGATTTGCTTACTATAGACATTCTTGTAATGTCATCCAAAATGTAAAAGTGTATAAAAAAGTCTTTGCTGTGCAAGTTCTCTTTTAGTCACTTCGATATTAACCCCAAGCAGCTTAAGAAAAATATAGAGGAGCTTAAAAGCTGATTTATTATTAACACTGTTTGCAAAGCTAACAACAATTTTAGTGTTATTAGTAAAAAATTATATCGAGAAATTAATAATATTTTCTAATAAAGTTTTAATATTCTGAAATGGGGTCACGATCACCCTTGATATGTATATAGGTATAATCACTTTTGTTCTTGTATAACTTATCTATTGAAAGTAATTTTTGTGTTTTTACAGTCTTACCTGATATAAAAGAGGAAGGTGAAGAAGGTATTGCAATGTCAAGTAGTATGAGCAAATACAATTTACCTGCATCATTTAAACCACAGGGTGTGCAGAAAGAAAATGATGGTAATTCTGTATGTATTTTTTCGAAGTGCAGTAAACCATTTGGTCTAGATCAGCGGTTCTCAACCTTTTGACTAACCCGTACCATTTAACAAGATTTGAAAATCTTTAGTACTACCACTACATTTGCAATGATTATTTTTCAATTTCTGAATAGAAACATTAAATTAAAAGAATCTGAAAGTTTTCAGATTTTATATTACGCCCAATGGGGCCGCTTTTTAACGTTTTGCGTGTTACCTTTATTTATTAAATATCATGTTCTTTGCTCTTAAATTATAAAATTCAATCCATCAGTAGTATCACAAGATATTTAAAAGAGCATATGCTTAGAATTTACGATACACGGTCTTGCACGCTGGAGATAAAAATATTTTTTCGTACAGTGTTGCCATTGCCAGTTATTGAGTTTTTTAATCAATAGTTCATTAAAGTGTTACAAAATAGGAAACCGATAATAAAACAAATTCCGAATTAGTATAAAGTGACCTATATTCAGTGGAGGATTACGTTATTCAAAATTTTGATGGCTCTAGGTACTGTTGTTTTATCACAATGTGGGAAACATATATACATTTATGCAGATTCTTCATTATTTAATTTCTTTAATGCTAGAACTGTGGATGGGGTCATTTTGACCCAAAAGCAATTTTGTTTCTGAATTTTCTCAAAAAGTTACTAATGAAATTGAAAAAAAATTTCTTGACTTTTCCTATTTTTATACCAATAATAATCTGTGAAAATATACGTTAAATGCTTATCATTGTTTTTGTTTTTAATACTTATACCTAAAACCGCGGATGGGGCATTTTGATCCCATTATAATCACAAGTACTAAATTTGCAATTCAAGGCTTCATGGAAAAGCTTTTTCAGTCCTCTTTCCAGTTCCTAGATGTAAGCAGAACAATACTTCTAGGTCAATAGATTGTTACTGTTGTAGTAGTGGCCAGTGTTGCAGACCCGCCTCCCCTCCCGTTATCATTCCATATGTGGAAAATGCCTCTGGTTAGCATATTCAAGGAATAATTTCTCCGAAGGTTTTTTTTTGCCTATTGAATGGAATGTGGCGCAATACTACCATAGCCAATGCAGTAGTCTAACGGGCGCATGTCTGGTTTTTTATGACTGTACAACTGGTTGTTTGCATTGCCTTGGAGATAGCTTGAGTGTACCAGTCTGTTCGATTTTTGCCACCTTGTTTACATGCGGAGATAAAATTGATCTTGGGTGAAAATGGCTTGTAGAAAAGTTACAGCTGAAAACGTCATGGTCCAAAACATCATGGGAGAAAATAAAGCAAAAAGAAAACATCACAGTTCTAAAATGTTGTGGTACAAAATATTGTCGAAAATAAAGCGGTTCAAAAACTTTGCAGTTTAAAAATATCATGGTAAAAATTAAAGTACCTCCAAATCATTGCATCATGATAACATCACACACATGCGTTTTTGTAAATAATTGTAAATGGAAATTCGCATAATGATTTGTGATCAAAAGATGGAAAGAAGGATAATTTTTGCTTTCATATTTTTTATTAACTGATAAATTTTTAAAAAACAGAGCAAGAAATTTAAATAAAGCAAGAAATAATTTTCACTATAAGAGTATCAGGTTAACAAAAGTGAAGAAAATAATCTCATAATTAACTTGCGAATTTTTTTCATAAATCCATTTTAAAATTTTTCATAAATAACCATGAAGTTACTTGTTTTCCTTTTTCTGTACTTTTCATGAAAAATCACCAGTAAAACTTCATAAAAAATTTATTAATGACTCTTCTTAGTTAACTATGTCAGTTTAAAATTTTATTAAATGCTATAAGTTGCATTAATTTTCTATGTTTAAGTTTCTGTTTTACATTTTCAACAAATATTTATTAGTTAATAAAAAATATGAAAGTAAAAATTATCCTTCTTTTCGTCTTGTGGTCAAATCATTATGCGAGTATCCTTTACAGTTATTAAAGCCTGAAAAACGCATGTGTGCAATGTTATTGGCATGCGATGATTTGTAGGTACTGTATTTTTTACCATGATAATATTTTCAAAGATGAAATTTTTGAACCGCTTTATTTTTGATGACGATATTTTGTACCACGATGTTTTAGAACTGCGATATTTTCTCTTTGCTTTATTTTCTCCGACGATGTTTTGTTCCATGACATTTTTGCCTTGCGTTGTTTTTGCCGCGAAGTTTTCGGCAAACACCTGTAGAAATATGCACAAATTAAGTTTGTGAGGCCCTCAAATATATGTGACAGTTATCGGAAAATGAATCTGAAAACGATAATGATGAAGAAATTGTTTTCAGTGATGATGAATATGTGCCTCCAGATGAAGAAAATATTTCCTCGGATGAAGATACCGTATCTAATTTTCCTGTACGATGTACTAGCAGAAAAAACACTTCTGAGAAGAAAGAACAATTTGTAAATAAGTGGAAAAAGTTATCAGATTCAAATCCAGATGAAATGAACTCTGGAACTTTTGTTACAAGTGATGGAACGTGTTGGGAAAGCATCACCTCTGGAAGTTGTAGGTGTGGAAGAATTGCTGAACATAATGTTTTCAAAGAAAAGAGTAGCCCAACCAGTTATGCAAAGCGAAATATTGAAAATGGCTATGCAATTAGTTCATGTAGGCTACTTATAGATGAGCCTATGCTTTGTCCTATCAAAAATTCTGCTGAGAAAGAAGCTCATCGGCAACTGGGAAGAAATGAATGGTTGACAACTTTAGACGAACTAGATGCTTTTATATCAATTTTGTATGCTTGAGGTGTATACGGTGCAAATAATCTAGAGCTTGATAGTCTGTGGTCTGTTGTTCGGGGTCCAACTTTTTTCCGCAATACTAGGCGAGAGATAGATTTAGAGAACTTACAAAATTTCTGCGATTCGACAAAAAAACTACGATCTGAATGCCTTCAAACAGATAAATTCTGTTTCATTTCTGAAGTTTGAAAGAAATTTATTGAAAATTTGATAACTTGTTATAAACCAGGACCATATATAACTATTAATGAACAGCTGTGTCCATCTAAAGCCAGATGTTGTGTCACGTAATATATGCCAAGTAAACCAGATAAATTTGCTATCAAATTCTGGCTTGCCGCTGATGTTTATAGTAAACTAGCCGCTGCGCGGCCAGCTTTCGTCTGGCTTTTAAGTGTACCGAAAAAATGCCTAAAGAGAACACCAAACATTAAATTTGAAAACTGCACAGAATTTTACTCTGCAAACAATTTTATTGAAAAAGAAACAAACAACAACAGAAAAAACAAATTCAGTTAAAAATGCATTACATATAAAAAGCATACAATGAAATAAGCAATATCCCTTAATACAAATATTAATTATCTAAATAAAAAAATTAACCAACTTCCTGCTGCCTTCTCTAGACAAACGTCCAGTATCCAAGAGAAACATTAAATTTAAAACTGCACAGAAATATCGCCCTCATTTTTCCGTGTGGCAATAGTGCTGATATCAGCAACAATGGCTGCGTGCCATTGTTGTTCATAGAATGAGAGAAAATCATCAATTTGATACCATTTCATTAAAAAAAAAAAACTCATTCGAATTTTGAAAAATCGAAGTGCACTGGCTCTTGTCTAGATGCATCTTGTGTACCAGATTTCATAGGCCTGGGTCTATTAGCTTACGCGCAGTACGAACGAAAGACACCTACACACACAGAAAGACTCGTCCTTTTAAATATAGGTATATAAATTAATTAAACAATTTACCTTTGCAAAAAGAAACAATCTTTCAATTTCTTAAACTGTCCAATAGAGTGAAATCTCGCCTCGCCCATTATGTCTTAAAATGACACGTGTTCGTGAGAAAACATAAAATTTAAAAAAAAAAAAAATCTAATTCAAATTTCGAAAAACTCGCTTCGAGGTGCACTGGCTCATGCAAAAAAATCATGCAAAACTTTTCAATATCTTACAAACAGTGAAATAAGCAAAAAATAACATGAAAGAAACTCAACAAACAAAACATTTCGCGCAGAATTTTACTCTGCAGAACAACTTTATCAAAAATGAAATCAATAAAAATGTATTATATATATAAAAAATGACAATGAAATATGCAGTATCCCTTAATACAAATATTACTTATCCTAATAAATAAATTAACCAACTTCCCTT